>JAKWIY010000519.1:0-45543 GCA_027704805.1 Solanum corneliomulleri
AGTCAAGCATAGGCCTCTGTGAGAACAACGAAGTCTGGGGATAACCTCCAAACTCAGAGAAATGCTGACCGGTCTGCGGTGGACCCCCAACTGCAGCCTGCAGTGAAGAGTGAATAGGTCGGGCTGGGTAACCTCCTGAACTCTGCCCTCTGGAGTAAGAACCACTAAACTCACCTCCCTTACGAAACTCCTTAGATGTCGATGCCATGGTGAAGTCTTCTGGCTTCACTCCCTCCACCTCTATCACAAAATCTACCACTTCCTGAAAGGATTTTGCTGCAGCAGCTACCTGTACGGCTGGGATCTGCAAATCTGACCTCAATCCCTTCACAAAACGGCGAATCCGCTCTTGTGGACTGAAGCAAAGCTGGGTGGCATACCTGGATAGTGCACGAAACATAGCCTCATAAGCAGTAACCGACATCCTGCCTTGCTCTAGGCTCAGGAACTCATCTCTCCTCCTATCCCTCAAAGTCTGGGGTATATACTTCTCTATAAATAGGCTAGAGAATGGTTCCCAAGTCATAGGTGGTGCCTCTGCGGGTTGACACTCAACATACGACCGCCACCACATTTTGGCATTTCCCTAAAACTTATAGGTCACAAACTCAACACCGAATCATTCCACTATGTCCATCTTATGTAGCAGTTCATGACAATCAACCAGAAAATCATAGGCATCCTCAGATTCAGCACCTTTGAAGACTGGAAGTTTCAACTTCAACAACTTAGTGAAAAGTTCATGCTGATCACTCGTTATTATAGGCGCTGTAGTCATTGAGGAAACGTTCCTACTCCCAATGAGGCATCCATGCGGGGAGCCACAGCAGCTGCATGTTGTACTCCCGGAACCTGAGGTGCTGGTGCAGAAAACACTGGAGGTGTCTGGCCTTGTTCAGATAACCCGCTAAGATAAGCAAGAACCTGGTTAATCATCTCTGGGTTAGGTTGGGGTGGTAATTCCTAATCTTGCACTTGCTCATTTTCCCCTTCCTCGCCCTCTCTTACTACCTCATCAGTCGGCGGAGGAGTCACCACCCTAGTACTAGCTGGACCAGGTGTTTGTCCTCTACCTCTAGAGGACGTCCTCCCGCGACCTCTACCATGGCCTGTTGCCACTGCTCCTCTTCGAGCTACAGCCCCAGTGGCTGGCTCAGACGCACCCTGTCTTGCCGGTGTTGATGTTGGCACAGTTGTTGCTCTAGTTCTAATCATCTGCGAAATAGAGTGAGGATGTCAGATACCAATTTGTATCACCTAGATACCAATTGGATCCAAGTAATAGCACGAAAGAAAGAAAGAATGAAATTTTCCTAAAGTCCTATAGCCTCTAAAAGAAAAGTAAGGGCGTCCCCCTACCATTCTTCAAGACTCTACTACACTCGTTCTTGTGTGATGAGACCAACGAACCTAATGCTCTGATACCAAGTTTGTCACGACCGAAAACGAGCCGCGAGTGGCACCAACAATTATCCTACTATGTGAGCAAACCACAATTACAAAACCCAACATTTACCACCATTTCAAGCATAATGAACAAAATATAAAGCGGAAGACTCAAAATCTTATTAATATAACCAGTACATAAGCTTCTAAAAGTTTATCAACTATTATTCCCAAAATCTGGAAGTCATCACACCAAGAACATCTATCCTCAAATTTCTAATTCTAAGAGTATTCAAGAAGCTAAAATAAGTAAAAGAGATGGTCCATGTCCGAACTTCAAGACATCATGACGTGAAGGAGAGAGTCCAGTCCGAGCTAGAAACAGTAGCTCACCCTGAATTCTGATATACTGAAGACTGGCTAGAGTTGCGGACGAGTCAAAGTCGATGGCATGTTTGCTGCACTCCACAAATAACAAAGAGAAAAATACAAGTAGGGGTCAGTACAAGGAACACGTACTGAGTAGGTATTATCGGCCAACTCAAAATAGAAAGGGATATATATCAAATAATAGTATAAAATCAACTACAATACTTAACAGGTGACAACAACAAGTACTAGAACCATTGTCAACAACACCAAGCACACCCATGAGGACTCAAGCCTCCACACCATACTCATTTGGGAAATAGGTTCTTTAAATTTGAGTATATTAACATATTTCAAGATTTATTCTCTTTATTATTATCGTGTCGGAACGTGACACTTCGATCCCCTAATACTACCGTGTCAGAACGTGACACCCGATCCCCTAATACTACGTGTCGGAACGTGACACCCGATCCCCTTATGCTACGTGTCAGAACGTGACACCCGATCCCCTAATACTACGTGTCGGAACGTGACACCCGATCAATTTATGTCATTACTTTAGTTCATCAAGCCTCTTTTATGTCAAGGAACCATCTTAATAGAGAGGATTTAAGGTTTAAGATTCAACAATCTCATCATTCAAATCACCACAATTACATAATTCACAACATGCAAACACACAATCAAGCATATAGAAGACTTTACAATACCACCCAATACATATCAATCGCTATTTAGAGTTTACTATGAAATAGCATAAACCATAACCTACCTCCACCGAAGAATCGTGATCAAGTAAGCTACTTCCCAATGCCTTTTTGCTTTCCTCTTCGTTTCTCCCTCTCTCGCTCGTTCGTTCCTTCTCTTCTTTTTATTTTTCTTCTTCTGCAGATTCTTTTCCTTTTACCCTAATTATCATATAATTCATTATGATAAAAGTAACCCATTATTTATTTCAAGTTTACCTCCTTTAACCCCCAAGTAAATAAGTTATTAAACTTACCCACTAATTTCATACAGTTTGTCATAAATAGTCCAAAACACCCCTTAAAACTTTTAGCAGAAATCCGACCTAGTCGAGGTTACGCCGCTCGTGACGGCCCGTCGTACATGCGGCGGTCCGTCCTGCAGGTCCGTCAAAAAGTTCAGAGAGTCAAATTCAGTAAGAATGTTTGTGACGGTCCGCCGTGTCTACGACGGTTCGTGCTGCAATTCCGTCGCGAAGTTCAGAGAGTTGATCCCATAACCCACAGGAAAATTACACAAGTGTGGGACGACGGAGTCCATGAAGGTCCGTCATGACCATGACGGTCCCTCGCGTGACCTGTCGACCCAGTCAGTTTTTATCAAAGGTAATTCTACTGCTCGAAACGACTAAACAGGTTGTTACAGTTTGTCCACAACGGACCTTCCTATCCCTCCGTCGATAGGGTCAGAGGCTAGATGTGGTTCTTAAACCTTTCCTTGCCTAAGTCCCAACCTACATGACCATTGACGGAACATCCTTTCACCTACGGACCGTCATTTGGTCCGTCGTATTGGGACAAGGTCTCTCATCGACGGACAACCCATCAACGGGACGTAGGTCCACTTTCGGGACGTCCTGCCCTCCAACAATGGGTTCAGAGGCTTGAGAAATGTAGATTATCCACTGATATACCGTGGTTTCACGGTATTTTTAATAGTTTTTCCATTAGTTTAGTGTATCCAAAAGCCTTTTTGTACTAATTTTTATATAAGTTTCTCTTTATTTGCAGGAAATTTGTCTAAAAGATGAACGTGGAGGTTTTTGAGCATGAAATGCAGAAAAGTACCACCTACGGAGATTGTGACGGTCCGTCGTGCCTGTGAAGGTCCGTAGGTGGCATCGTAGTGAAGCTGCTGAAAAGATGGGGAAATCTTACCAACTGTGGGGTTATAGAAGGCGTGACGGACCATCGTAGCCATGACGGTTCGTCCTGGCTGGTTTGTCGTAAAGATCAGAGAAGTAGTCCCAATACCCAAATTCCAAGAGTTCAAGTGTTATGGAACGGAAACCCATGACGGACCGTTGTGCCTATGACGATCCGTCATACCTGCCGTCGAGGGTAATAAAGAGATCAGCAGAAGAAATTGCATATGTATGGGACGATGGAGTCCCTGACGGCCCGTCGTGACCACGATAATCCGTCGCGAGGTCCGACGACCCAGCTGCATTTTGACAGATTTCCAACAAATATAGTTATTATTTAATTAGGTTTTTATTTTTTATATATAGTTCGAAAAACCTCATTTTTGGGGTTAGACTCTTGGTTATTTGAGATTCTTTTGTGGATTAGACTTGGTGATTATAGTTAAAATTTTGGAGAATCTTTAGTCTTCAATTAATTGCAGTAATTGATTGTTGGTGATTTTTGTTGATTAATCAAGTGAACTGTTGGATTTTATTCTTTCTCATTGAAGTAAGTGCATGAATTCTTATATTATATATTTGAATATTATGATTATGACTATGGGTAACTAAACTCCATAACTAGGGTTGTGGGAACCAAAGGTGAATAATGAGGTAAAACCTAACTAACAATTCTAGAATAGTGTCTTGCATGTATTGATAATTCTTTCGCTTAGAAGTCTTTTTAACGGATGACCAACGTTAGAACTCGCCTTAATGCTACTTGCCGGACCTAGGAGGTAGATAATAGGAAAAGAATTATCAACATAGATTTAGTGTATACTATCTAATAGGCTAATATTGATTGGTATGAGGTAATAACTTAGTCAAATATCGAATACAATGCTTAATATGAGGTAAAGGTAAGGGTTAGTATAGCAACACACGTAGCCGGACCAAGGTGCGGAGTGAAATTTTCTAGATGTCGGACCAAGGATTTAAAAATACATAACTTATCAATTTGCATGCAAGATACTCGGAAAGAATTGTTATAGTTAGAATTATCAAGTTATGAACCTGCAACCCAAGATAAGTAACTACCCACGCCCCTCACCCAAGGACCGTCGACCACTCCACTAGCCGTCGATTGGCTTCCATAGGTGAGGCTGCCTTGTGCAGTCTTGGCCTCCAACATATGTCCTTCCTAAAGGACCCTTGGTGGTCCTTGGAGATGTTTCCCAGAAGTTTCCAACTAAAACATGAACGTATACGATTTTAGGACACCTCACATGAATTTCACTCAAAACAAACACGTAAAACTCGACGAAACATGCCTAGACACACAAGGTCATTTCTAGGCACATATTTTGAATGCCATGGACGTTCTTGAGTGTTTGACCTCCAAACATCTCAAAAGTTGACACACAACCTATTCACATCATATTAGACTCATGTAAGACCTTAGAAAAACATTTGATACACATAAACACATAGACCATAACATGACACACCTAGGTGACTTAGTCATTGAACGTCTTGGTTGACCCTTAACGTTTGACTTCCAAAGCACCATACTTTAGTTTAGATTTTGCCTCAATACAACATTATAGACATATTTAGGACCTTATACCACCTTGAAAATAAAATTAGGCTTTAGTTCACCTATGTCATTTTCGGGGCCTAACAGATATATTCTCAAAGAAGACAAGGAGAGAGATGGAGTGTAGCGGCTGATGAGAAGTAGGTTTTAGGAGGTTTTATTTGAGAAATCTAATATAATCTAATTCTAAAGGTCTTCTAGATTTTCGGCCTAATTTTGGACAAATTTTTGGCTGCGTTTTGGAAACAAGAAGATGAGACCATACACCGAATAGTTTGAAACTCTTTTGGCTAAATTTTGTCATTTTTTCCTTTATATTAATTCGTTTGAGCTTCTAATTTAATACCTTGTATGTTATATAAAAAGTTTCATATGTAAGAAATTTGAAATAAAACAAAAACAATCTTTTTTAAAAAAACAACAATAAGTAATAATAGTAATGTTGAGAATGAAAAATATCGTTTTAAAATTAATAAAAATAATGATAAAATGATGATAATTATAAGAATTATAAAGTTTGAGTAAAAATTATAACAACAAAATGTTAAAATATGCGCAATGAAAGTCGTATTCAAGATCACAAACATATATAATAGCATAATAATGTAAATTTCACTCCTCTATTTAATTTTATTGTTTACACATATCAAACCTTTTGAAATGTATGATTGAATAGGATAAAGTTTTTTATTTTGTAACTATCGTAAAGTTTCATAATGAATAGAAGTTGTATTTTATATCCTTGGGTAGGTCAATTATATTAAGAGTTGGTTGGATGGAGAAAAATCATTAAAATGTTCTCCCTCCCCTAGAAAGATACATCAAAACAATATGCATGATTATGAACCAACTCAACTCAAAAGGAAGATGGTTGATGAAAAGGAAATTGTTGTGCAGTGAGATAGATGATTCAAATGGAGGTACATACCTACAAAGTAGAGGTAAGAAAAAATAACAGTACATATATTGGAACATCCATTCTTGTATGAAATCTCTCATGAGCAACATTTATATATGATTGGACGTTACATATGATGTCACACAAAAAGAAAGAAAATTGTGGGGTTTTAATAAGCCTAGTATTCCACAATTAGCTTTCAAGTTGAATGACAAAATGTGTATCATCACTTGATAAATTAGCACGCCACTAATGATTGTCTTCACAACAGAAGGGATGTTCCAGCATTTTTACCCTTATCTTTTCATATATCACCTTTGTAGGTACGTATCCTCAGTTGAAAAATCGACAACACTACACAATAAATTCCTCTTAATCTACCATTTGTGTTTGGAGGTTTGCAGGTTCAATATCATGCATATTATTTCTAATCAAAAAATATAATTTGTAATCATTCTGGAGCTCTACCAACAGTTAAAAAAGGCACAACATAAAAAAAGTCTATTATCCTATTTAATCATATAACTCAATAAAATTTATATGTGTTTATGTCAAAAGTAGAACTCATATATACGTATATCGTAAGAGTTTATAACGTAACATTAGCTAACAGACCACATAGCTTCTAAATTTTAACAGATCCCGTAGCTCCTAAATACAGACATATTTCTACCAAAATTTAAGAATTCATAATAAATCTAACCTTTTATCTTGGCATTGAACAAGGCACTAGCAGCAAAGCATCGTATCTATGTCCTCAAGAATAGATTTCAAACCATAATAAATATAAATGTCTCTGTTATGGACACACACCAATATAAAGAAAATGAAGACTTAATGATGAAAGTGTACGTCGTGTGTGATAAAATATCAAATATTAAGACTTTCATGACACTACTTGAACATATCAGAACATGTCCAAAATGAAATCCAAACTAAAGTATTTAAAAGACAAAACTAGGGTTAGAGTTCCTTGAGCGGGAATCAAAGGTATCTATTTTGAATTTTGAATAAAAGTTGTTCGAATATCTAAAAATCAATTCTTCAGATTAGAGAAAAAAATCTCAAAAAAAATCAGTGTCCTCTTTTCTTGATTGGTCAGTTCATAACGAAAGATAGAGGATCATACCGACACATTTTTGCATAAAAATAATCATGCATAGTCCTGCCAATACTAAGATAGGGGTGGACATATTCTCAAAGAAGACAGGGAAAGAGATGGAGTGTAGCGGCTGATGAGAAGTATGTTTTAAGAGGTTTTATTTTGAGAAATCTAATATAACATAATTCTAAAGGGCTTCTATGTTTTGGACCTAACTTTAGACAAATTTTGGGTTGCGTTTAGAAAAAAAGAAGATGGCCAAATTTACCGAATAGTTTAGAACTCTTTTAGCCGAATTTTTTTATTTTTTTCATTACATTAATTTGTTTGAGCTTCTAATTTAATACCTTGTATATTATATAAAAAGTTTCATATGTAAGAAATTTAAATTAAAGCAATAACAACCTTTTAAAAGAAAACAAGAATAAGTAATAATAGTAATGTTGAGATTGAAAAATATAAAGTTAGAGTAACAATATAACAGGCAAAATGTTAGAATATGCACAATGGAAGCCTTATTCAGATCACAAACGTATATAATAGCTAATAATTTAAATTACACTCCTCTATTTAATTTCATTTTTTTCCACTACGCATATCAAACTTTTTGAAATATATGATTAAATAGGCTAAAGAATTTCATTTTGTAACTATCGTTGAAGTTTCGTAATGAGTATAAGTTGTATTTTATGTCTTCGGGTTGATCAATTACATTAAGAGTTGGTTGGATGAAGAAAAATCATTAAAATATTTCCCCCCCTAGAAAGATACATCAAAACAATATCCATGGTTATGAACATACTAAACTCATAAGTAAGATGGTAGATTAAAGGAATTTGTTGTGCAGTGTGATAGATTCTTCAAATGGAGGTACATACCTGCAAAGGAGAGGTATGAAAAAATAACAACACATATATTGGAACATCCCTTCTTATATGAAGGCTCTTATGAGCGATATCTATATATGATTGGACGATACATATGATGTCACTCAAAAACAATGAAAATTATGCACTTTTA
The DNA here is from genome assembly GCA_027704805.1 of Solanum corneliomulleri. Classification (NCBI taxonomy): domain Eukaryota; kingdom Viridiplantae; phylum Streptophyta; class Magnoliopsida; order Solanales; family Solanaceae; genus Solanum; species Solanum corneliomulleri. Next base: position 8,249 of record JAKWIY010000519.1, read on the forward strand.
ATAAGCCTCGTATTCCACAATTAGCTTACAAGTTGAATGACATCATGTGTATCATCACATGATATATTAGCACGCCACTCATGAGTTTCTTCACAATAGAAGGGATGTTCCTGCATGTGTACCCTTATCTTTTCATATATCACCTTTGCAGGTATGTATCCTCATTTGAAACATCTACCATACAACACAATGAATTCCTCATAATCTACCACTTGTTTTTGTAGGTTTGCAGGTTTAATATCATGCATAATATTTTGGTCTATGTTTCTAGGGGTAAAAACTCGATTCATCAAGCTCTTATTCTAACCAATCAACTTGAGGACAAAAAATATAATTTGTATTCATTAGAGAACTCCACCGACAAATAAAAAAGGCACAACCTAAAAAAGTCTATTATCCTATTTAATCATATATCTCAATAAAATTTATATTTGTTTATAATAAAAGTAGAACCGATATATACATAATTATAAGAGTTTATAACGTAGCATTAGCAAACAGATCCCATAGCTCCTAAATTCTAACAGATCCCGTAACTCCTAAATTCATACATATATCTACAAAAAATTAAGAATTCATAATAAATTAACCTTTTTTCTTAACAATGAACTAGGCAGTACCAGCAAAGCTTAAGAACTATCTCCTCAAGAACAGATTTCGAACAATATTAAATTTAAATGTCTCCGTTATCGGCACAAACCAACAAAATCAAATGAAGACTTATTAAGAAATAAAAGCTTAAAGTAGTAGTTTAATGATGAATGTGTACGTCGTGTGTGATAAGATATCAAAATTTAAGACTTTGATGATACTACTTGTGCATATCAGAACAGTTCCAAAATGAAATCCAAACTCAAGTATTTAAAGGACAAACTTCGAGTTAGAGTTCCTTGAGTAGGAATCGAAAGTGTCTATTTGAATTTTTAATAAAAGTTGTTCGAATACTTGAAAATCGATTCTTCAAATTAGAAAAATAATATCTCAAAAAATAAAAATCATTGTCATCTTTTCTTGATTGGCCAGTTCAAAACGAAAGATAGAGGATCATAGCAACACATTTTTGCATAAAAATAATCATGCATAGTCCTACCAATACTGAGATAGGGGTGGACATATTCTCAAAGAAGACAGAGAGAGAGATGGAGTGTAGCGGCTGATGAGAAGTCGGTTTTAGGAAATTTTGTTTTGAGAAATCTAATATAACCTAATTCTAAAGGGCTTCTATGTTTTGGGCCTAACTTTGGACAAATTTTAAGCTGTTTTTTGAAAAAAGAAGATGGGCCAATTGACCGAATAGTTTAGAACTCTTTTGGCCAAATTTTGTCATTTTTTCCTTTATATTAAAACGTTTGAGCTTCTATTTTAATACGTTGTATATTATATATAAAGTTTTGTATGTAAGAAATTTGAAATAAAGCAACAATAATCTTTTTAAAGAAAACAAGAATAAATAATAATAGTATTGTTGAGAATGAAAAGTATATTTTTTAAAAATTAATGAAAATATTGATAAAATGGTGATAATTATAAGAATTATAAAGTTAGAGTAACAATTATAACAGGGAAAACAATAGAATATGTGCAATGTAAGCCTTATTCAAATCACAAACATATATAATAGCATAACAATATAAATTGCACTCGTAAATTAATTTTCATTTTTTACCATTACACATATCAAACTTTTTGAAATATATGACTGAATAGGATAAAGAGTTTAATTTTGTAACTATCGTTGAACTTTCATAATGAATACAAGTTGTATTTTATGTCCTCGGGTTGGTCAATTACATTAAGAGTTGGTTGAATGGATCAAAATCATTAAAATTTTCCCCCCTAGAAAGATACATTAAAACTATATGCATGGTTATAAACCTACTAATCTCAAAAGGAAGATGGTAGATGAAAAGGAATTTGTTGTGCAGTGTGATATATGATTCAAATGGAGGTACATACCTACAAAGGAGAGGTATGAAAAAATAAAAGCACATATATTGGAACATCCCTTCTTATATGAAGGCTCTCATGAGATACATCTATATAACATTGGACGATACACATGATATCACTCAAAAAGAAAGAAAATTGTGGGCTTTTGATAAGCCTAGTATTCCACAATTATCTTTCAAGTTGAATGATATTATGTGTATCATCAAATGATATTTTAGCACGCCACTCATGAATTTCTTCACAATAAAAGGGATGTTCCAGCATATGTATCCTTATCTTTTCATATATCACCTTTGCAGGTGCGTATACTCATTTGAAACATCTACCGCACAACACATTGAATTCCTCTTAATCTACTATTTGTTTTTGTAGGTTTGCATGTTTAATATCATGCATATTATTTTGATCTATCTTTCTAGGGGTGAAAACTCCATTCATCAAACTCTTGTTCTGATCAATCAACACAAGGACAAAAAATATAATTTGTATTCATTAGGGAACTCCACCGGCAATTAAAAAAGGCGCAACATAAAAAAGTCTATTATCTTATTTAATCATATGTCTCAATAAAATTTATATGTGTTTATAATAAAAGTAGAACCGATATATACATATATTATAAGAGTTTATAACATAGCATTAGCTAACAAATCCCATAGCTCCAAAATTCTCACAGATCCAGTAGCTTCTAAATTCAGATAGATTTCTATAAAAATTTATGAATTCATAATAAATCTAACCTTTTTACTAGGTAGTACCAGCAAAGCTTCGGATCTATCTCATCAAGAACATATATCGAACCATAATAAATTTAAGTGTCTCTGTTATGGAGACAATCCAACAAAAACAAAATGAAGAATTATAAAGAAATAAAAGCTTAAAGTAGTAGTTTAATGATGATGTGATAAAAAATCAAATTTAAGACTTTTATGATACTACTTGAGCATATCAGAACATGTAAAAATGAAATCCAAACTAAAGTATTTAAAGGACAAACTTAGGGTTAGAGTTCCTTGAGCGGGAATCGAAAGTATCTATTTGAATTTTGAATAAAAATTGTTCGAATATCTGAAAATCAATTCTTCAGATTAGAGAAATAAAATCTCAAAAAAAATCATTGTCATCTTTTCTTGATTGGCCAGTTCAAAAAGAAAGATAGGGGATTATAGCAATACATTTCTGCATAAAAATAATCATGCATAGTCCTTTCAATACTGAGATAGGGGTGGATATATTTTCAAAGAAGACAGAGAGTGAGATGGAGTGTAGAGGCTGATGAGAAGTATGTTTTAGGAAGTTTTGTTTTGAGAAATCTAATATAACCTAATTCTTAAGGGCTTCTATGTTTTGGGCCTAACTTTGGACAAATTTTGAGCTGCATTTTGGAGAAAAAAAAATGGGTCAATTGACCGAATAGTTTAGAACTCTTTTGGACGAATTTTGTCAGTTTTTTCTTTTATATTAATTCGTTTGAACTTCTAATCTAATACCTTGTATATTATATATAAAGTTTCATATGTAAGAAATTTGAAATAAAGCAACAATAATCTTTTTAAAGAAAACAAGAATAAGTAATAATAGTAATGTTGAGAATGTAAAATATAATTTTTAAAAATTAATGAAAATAACGATAAAATGATTATTATTATAAGAATTATAAAGTTAGAGTAACAATTATAATAGGGAATACGTTAGAATATGTTCAATGTAAGCCTTATTCAAATCACAAACATATATAAGAGCATAATAATGTAAATTGCACTCCTCAATTAATTTTGATTTTTTATTATTACATTGAACCTTCTCTGAATAATCCTCCTTTTGCCGGATTATTGCCGATGTAATCATAAAAAGCTATTTTTTCAGGAATTTTAGATATCAAACTTTTTTAAATATATGATTGAATAGGATAAAGAGTTTAGTTTTCGTTGGACTTTCATAATGAATACAAGTTGTATTTTATGTCCTCGGGTTGGTCAATTACATTAAGAGGTTGTTGAATGGAGCAAATTCATTAAAATGTTTCCCCCCTAAAAAATACATCAAAACTATATTCATGGTTATGAACCTACTAACCTCAAAAGGAAGATGGTAGATGAAAGGAATTTGTTGTGTAGTGTGATATATGATTCAAATGGAAGTACATACACACAGGAGAGGTATGAAAAAATAAAAGCACATATATTGGAACATCCCTTCTTATATTGAGTCTCTCATGAGAGAGATCTATATATGATTGGACGATACATACATATATTGTGGGCTTTTGATAAGCCTAGTATTCCACAATTAGCTTTCAAGTTGAATGGCATCAAGGGTATCATCAGATGATATATTAGCACGCCACTCATGAGTTTCATCACAATAAAAGTGATGTTCCAGCATGTGTATCCTTATCTTTTCATATATCACCTTTGCAAGTACGTATACTCATTTGAAACATCAACAACACAACACAGTGAATTCCTCTTAATCTACTACTTGTTTTTGTAGGTTTGCAGGTTTAATGTCATGTATATTATTTTGATCTATCTTTTAGGGGTGAAAACTCCATTCATCAACTCTTGTTCTGATCAATAACCACAAGGACAAAAAATATAATTTATATTCATTAGGGAACTCCACGGCAATTAAAAAAGGCGCAACATAAAAAAGTCTATATCTTATTTAATCATATGTCTCAATAAAATTTATATGTGTTTATAATAAAAGTAGAACCGATATATACATATATTATAAGAGTTTATAACATAGCATTAGCTAACAAATCCCATAGCTCCAAAATTCTCACAGATCCAGTAGCTTCTAAATTCAGATAAATTTCTATAAAAATTTACGAATTCATAATAAATCTAACCTTTTTCTTAGAAGTGAACCAGGTAGTATTAACAATGCTTCGGATCTATCTCATCAAGAACATATATCGAACCGTAATAAATTTAAGTATCTCTGTTATGGACACAATCCAACAAAAACAAAATTAAGAATTATAAAGAAATAAAAGCTTAAAGTAGTAGTTAAATGATGATGTGATAAGAAATCAAATTTAAGACTTTTATGATACTACTTGAGCATATCAGAACACGTAAAAATTAAATCCATACTAAAGTATTTAAAGGACAAACTTAGGGTTAGAGTTCCTTGAGCGGGAATCGAAAGTATCTATCTGAATTTTGAATAAAAATTGTTCGAATATCAAAAAATCAATTCTTCAGATTAGAGAAATAAAATCTCAAAAAAAAATCATTGACATCTTTTCTTGATTGGCCAGTTCAAAAAGAGAGATAGGGGATTATAGCAATACATTTCTGCATAAAAATAATCATGCATAGTCCTTTCAATACTGAGATTGGGGTGGATATATTTTCAAAGAAGACAGAGAGTGAGATGGAGTGTAGAGGCTGATGAGAAGTATGTTTTAGGAGGTTTTGTTTTGAGAAATCTAATATAACCTAATTCTTAAGGGCTTCTATGTTTTGGGCCTAACTTTGGAAAAATTATGAGCTTCATTTTGGAGAAAAAAAAGATGGGCCAATTGACCGAATATTTTAGAACTCTTTTGGACGAATTTTGTCAGTTTTTTTTATATTAATTCGTTTGAACTTCTAATCTAATACCTTGTATATTATATATATAGTTTCATATGTAAGAAATTTGAAATAAAGCAACAATAATCTTTTTAAAGAAAAAAAGAATAAGTAATAATAGTAATGTTGAGAATGTAAAATATAATTTTTAAAAATTAATGAAAATAACGATAAAATGATTATTATTATAAGAATTATAAAGTTAGAGTAACAATTATAATAGGGAATACGTTAGAATATGTTCAATGTAAGCCTTATTCAAATCACAAAAATTATAAGAGCATAATAATGTAAATTGCACTCCTCAATTAATTTTGATTTTTTATTATTACATTGAACCTTCTCTGAATAATCCTCCTTTTGCCGGATTATTGCCGATGTAATCATTAAAAAGCTATTTTTTCAGGAATTTTAGATATCAAACTTTTTTAAATATATGATTGAATAGGATAAAGAGTTTAATTTTGTAACTATCGTTGGACTTTCATAAAGAATAAAGTTGTATTTTATGTCCTCGGGTTGGTCAATTACATTAAGAGTTTTTTGAATGGAGCAAAATCATTAAAATGTTTCCCCCCTAAAAAGATACATCAAAACTATATTATGGTTATGAACCTACTAACCTCAAAAGGAAGATTGTAGATGAAAGGAATTTGTTGTGTAGTGTGATATATGATTCAAATGGAAGTACATACCAACAAAGGAGAGGTATGAAAAAATAAAAGCACATATATTGGAACATCCCTTCTTATATTGAGTCTCTCATGAGAGAGATCTATATATGATTGGACGATACATATGATATCACTCAAAAAGAAAGAAAATTGTGGGCTTTTGATAAGCCTAGTATTCCACAATTAGCTTTCAAGTTGAATGACATCAAGGGTATCATCAGATGATATATTAGCACGCCACTCATGAGTTTCTTCACAATAAAAGTGATGTTCCAGCATGTGTATCCTTATCTTTTCATATATCACCTTTGCAAGTACGTATACTCATTTGAAACATCTACAACACAACACAGTGAATTCCTCTTAATCTACTACTTGTTTTTGTAGGTTTGCAGGTTTAATGTCTTGTATATTATTTTGATCTATCTTTCTAGGGGGAAAACTCCATTCATCAAAGTCTTGTTCTGATCAATCAACACGAGGACAAAAAATATAATTTGTATTCATTGGGAATTCCACCTGCAATTAAAAAGGCGCAACATAAAAAAGTCTATTATCTTATTTAATCATATGTCTCAATAAAATTTATATGTGTTTATAATAAAAGTAGAAGCGATATATACATATATTATAAGAGTTTATAACGTAGCATTAGCTAACAAATCCCATAGCTCCTAAATTCTAACAGATCCCTTAGCTCCTATATTCAGATAGATTTCTACAAAAATTTAAGAATTCATAATAAATCTAACGTTTTTCTTGGCAGTGAACTAGGCAATACAAGCTTCGGATCTATCTCCTAAAAAATAGATTTCGAACTATAATAAATTTAAATGTCTCTGTTATGGACAGAACACAAAAAATAAAACAAAATGAAGACTTATAAAGAAATAAAAGCTTAAAGTAGTAGCTTAATGATGAAAGTGTACGTCGTGTGTAATAAGATATAAAAATTTAAGACTTTCATGATACTACTTATGCATGTCAGAACATGTCCAAAATGAAATCCAAACTCTAGTATTTAACGGACAAACTTAGAGTTAGAGTTCAATGAGCGGGAAACGAAAGTATCTATTTGAATTTTGAATAAAAGTTGTTCGAATATCCGAAAATCAATTTTTCATATTAGAGAAACAAAATCTCAAAAAAAAAATAATTGTCATATTTTCATAATTGGCAAGTTCAAAAGGAAACATAAAGGATCATAGCAACACATTTTTGCATAAAAATAACAATGCATAGCCCTGCCGATACTGAGATAGGGGTGAACATATTCTCAAAGAAGCCATGGACAGAGATGGAGTGTAGCGGATGATGACAAGTAGGTTTTATGATGTTTTGTTTTGAGAAATGTAATATAACCTAATTCTAAATGGCTTCTAGGTTTTGGGCCTAATTTGGACAAATTTGTGTTGCGTTTTTGAAAAAAGAAGATGTGCCAATTGACCTAATTGTTTAGAACTCTTTTGGCCGAATTTTTCATATTTTTCATTTACATTAATTCGTTTGAGCTTCTAAATTAATAAGTTGTATATTATATAAAAATTTTCATATATAAGAAATTTGAAATAAAGCAACAACAATTTTTTAAAGAAAACAACAATAAGTAATAGTAGTAATGTTGAGAATGAAAAATATAATTTTAAAATTGATGAAAATAATGATAAAATGATGATAATTGTAAGAATTATGAAGTTAGAGTAACAGTTATAACAGGGAAAATGTTAGAATATGCGCAATGGAAGCCTTATTCAGATCACAAAAATACATAATAGCATAATAATGTAAATTGCAATCCTCAATTTAATTTAATTTTTTACAGCTACATATATCAAATTTTTGGTAATATATGATTGAATAGAATAAAGAGTTCCATTTTGTAACTATCGTTGAAGTTTCATAATGAATACAAGTTGTATTTTATATCCTCGGGTTGGTTAATTACAGTAAGAGTTGGTTGGATGTAGAAAAATCATTAAAATCCCCCCCCCCCTGGAAAGATACATGAAAACAATATGCATGGTAATAAACCAACCAAACTCAAAAGAAAATTGATAGATGAAAATGAATTCGGTGTGCAGTGTGATAGATGCTTCAAATGGAGGTACATACCTACAAAAAGAGATATGAAAAAATAACAGCACATATATTAGAACATTCCTTCTTGTATGAAGGCTCTCATTAGTGACATCTATATATGATTGGATGATACACATGATGTCTCATAAAAATAAAGGAAATTATAAGCTTTTAATAAGCCTATTATTCCACAATTAGCTTTCAAGTTGAATGACATCATGTGTATCATCACATTTGTCATGCCCCGAGCTACCCTCGAGATACGGACACGGAACCTAGGACCACAAGTGATCCAAGATAACCCTACTGGTATGATCGTGATCATTCTAAAGAAATAAACTGTTGCGGAAGCTAAATCATACTTAAAATAAAAATATGGGGAATATCCATATTCTATAACTGAGATATTGGAAAATAGTGCGTTTAATACAAAAAAAATATTAACTAAATACTAAGGTGAATCTAACTATGTCTTTAAATAGCCTTTAAAATAGACTAGAAATACTGGGACAAGCCCGAACTAAATCTAGCAAAAACTGAAACTAAATGACTAAAGACTGAAATGAAACTCATGATTGTTGTCCTCGGAGAATGAGGACTCACCACTGAATCTGCTGAGCTAGAGGTCGGGAAATCGATCTATGTGTGATCTTGATGCTGAGAACCTGAACTTCATCACAAGAAGATGTAGTGCACGTATGCGTCAGTACTTGAAAGGTACTGAGCATATAAGATAGAGTAAAGCTGAAATAAAACATAACTAAACAAGCACAAAAACAAGTATAATAATTTGAACGTCATGTGCTGATTTGTGAGCTAACAGGATGCAATAACCAACTTATAACATGCTGAAACTGAATACTGAATATACTGATAAATGGTCAATGCAGAGAGTCTGACTGAATTAAGGGAGCTACTAATAACTGATAATAAAATCACATGAGCTAAATGTGGAATCCGATGTATACGCCCCATCGAGAGGACCCAATATACCCTGCCAAAGGTATAAAGGAATGTTGGCGTGATCACTAAACTGATTGCCCGAAGAGGGGATTTACAACCTACTCGTCTAGTAGTTCTTGGACTATTGGGTACGCTAAACCCTAGTCCAACTCGGTATTATGCTACTCCTAATGAATTTTGTAAATTAAATGATTATATTATGAATTTCTGTAAACACTAGGTAGCTCAAAACTCAACATGCAAACTGAGAATGTAACAATTAATCTGGTAATTATGCATTTATAACTGAGGCATGTATATCTGAAGTGTTTGAAATATATGACCTAGCATGTGTAATTTCAAGAACTAAAGAAATACAAATCTAGGGTTGTGAAATTCATGTGATAATCTGAGTAATAACATGATAATCTGATTTGGAACATATATTTACAAAATTCATGAAGTTATATGAAACTACTAGAAACCTTGGTTTCTCATGATAAGAGAATCAACAACTGACTTAAACTAAGGACCCAATGGGTGAAAGGAACCCACTAGTGAAATCCCACATACTTGGTGATGAATTTCATGGAAAAATACTTAAGTTTTGGGGCTGGAACTGTTGGAGCTTGTGGCGTTCTTGAACTAGGGTTCTTGAGCTTTTTTCTCCTTTCTTGCTACTAATTTTCTAAGTTTTGATTTAGTGATTTGACTTGGATATTTTTAATTATGTTTATAGGCTTAAACTTACTAAAATCTGATGATTTAGGGTCAATACGCTGTAACTTAGGGTTTAAATTGAGTGGGACCCTGGGAAGGTTGCTGTCGGGCCTCACGACAGCTAGGACTGACGGTCCGTCGTTCTCGCGACGCCCTGTCGTTGGGTCCGTCGATGGATATGGAAAGATAATTCAATTATCTATCTTTTGGTAGGTCATGGGTTTTGTGCTAAGAGTTATGATCATTTGAAGTTGAACCAACTGCATTTCCCTTTAACTGGCTGCAAATTTTCCACCTATGGTCCGTAGGTCTACCTACGTACCATGATGGTTATCCATAGCTCTTTTCAGAGAGTTTTTGAAGGGAGTCTTGATCGACGGTCACGGACTACGGACCGCTGTTTGACCTATGGACCCTAAGTCCGTCCGTCGTCCAAGACTTAACCAAATTTTCTAGGATGAAATTTTTGGGAGTTTCTGATCCCATCGATGGTTTTGCAAGACGGACCGTGGTTCAGGCTACGGTATGTCCTTGCCACCGTTGGTAGCACCAGTAGATTTTTCTGAAAAACTAATTTTTGGTCTGTTTTGGCTACGAGGTGTTACATTGCTATATTAGCACGCCACTGTTTAGTTTCTTCACAATAGAATGGATGTTCCAGCATGTGTACCCTTATCTTTTCATATATTATGTATAATCATTTGAAACTTCTACCACACTACACAGTGAATTCCTCTTAATCTACCACTTATTTTTGTAGGTTTGAAGGTTCAATATCATGCATATTCTATCTTTCTAGGGGTGAAAACTCCATTCATCAAACTCCTATTCTAATCAATCAACACGAGGACAAAAAATATAATTTGTATTCACTAGGGAACTCCACCGACAATTAAAAAAGGCACACCATAAAAAAGTCTATTATCTTATTTAATCATATGTCTCAATAAAATTTATATGTGTTTATAATAAAAGTAGAACTGATATATCCATATAATATAAGAGTTTATTACGTAGCATTAGCTAACAGATCCCATAGCTCCTAAATTCTAACAGAACCCGTAGCTTCTAAATTCAGATATATTTTCTATAAAAATTTAAGAATTCATAATAAATGTTACCTTTTTTATTGGCAGTGAACTAGGCAGTACCAGCAAAGCTTCAGATCTATCACATCAAGAACATATTTTGAACCATAATAAATTTAAATGTCTCATTTATGGACACAATCCAACAAAAACAAATGAAGACTTACAAAGAAATAAAAGCTTAAAGTAGTAGTTTGATGATGATGAGATGAGAAATAAAAATTTAAGACTTTTATGATACTACTTGAGCTTATCAGCACATGACCAAAATGAAATCCAAACTCAAGTATTTAAAGGAGAGACTTAGGGTTAGAGTTCCTTGAGGGGGAATCGAAAGTATCTATTTGAATTTTGAGTAAAAAAAATTATTTGAATATCTGAAAATCAATTCTTCAGATAAGAGAAACAAAATCTCAAAAAAAAAATCATTGTAATATTTTCTTGATTGGCCAGTTCAAAACGAAAGGTAGAGGATTATAGCAACACATTTTTGCATAAAAACAATCACGCATAGTCCTGCCAATACTGAGATAGGGGTGGATATATTTTCAAAGAATACAGAGAGAGAGAGAGAGATGGAGTGTTGCGGCTGATGGAAGTACATTTCAGGAGGTTTTGTTTTGAGAAATCTAATATAACCTAATTCTGAAGCGCTGTTATGTTTTGGGCCTAACTTTCGACAAATTTTGAGCTGCAATTTGGAAAAAAGAAGATGAGCTAATTGACCGAATAGTTTAGAACTCTTTTAACCGAATTTTGTTATTTTTTTCCTTTATATTAATTTGTTTGAGCTTCTAATTTAATATATTTTATAAAAAGTTTCAAATGTAAGAAATTGAAAATAATACAACAAAAATCATTTTAATGAAAACAACAATAAGTAATAATAGAAATGTTGAGAATGAAAAGTATAATTTTAGAATTAATGAAAATAATTATAATTATAAGAAATATAAAGTTAGAGTAACAATTATAACATTGAAAAGGTTAGAATATGCACAATGTAAGGCTTATTTAGATCACAAAGATATATAATATCATATTAATTTAATTTGCACTCCTCAATTTAATTTCAGTTTTTATCACTACACATGTCAAACTTTTTGAAATATATGATTGAATAGGATAAAGAGTTTACTTTTGAAACTATCGTTAAAGTTTCATAATGAATACAAGTTGTATTTTATGTCCTCGGGTTGGTCGATCACATTTAGAGTTGGTGTAATGTAGCAAAATCAGTAAAATGTTTCCCACCATAGAAATATACATAAAAAAAATATGTATGGTTATGAATGTACTAAATTCAAAAGGAAGATGGTAGATGAAAAGGAATTTGTTGTACAGTGTGATAGATGATTCAAATTGAGGTACATACCTACAAAGGAGAGGTATGAAAAAATAACAGCACAAATATTGGAACATCCCTTCTTACATGAAGGCTCTCTTGAGAGACATCTATATATGATTGGACCATACACTTGATGTCACTCAAAACGAAATAAAATTATGGGATTTTAATAAGCCTAGTATTCCTCAATTAGCCTTCAGGTTGAATGACATCATGTGTACCATCACATGATATATTAGCACGCCACTCAATAGTTTCTTCGCAACATAAGGGATGTTCCATCATGTGTACCCTTATCTTTTCATATATCAACTTTGCTGGTACGTATCCTCATTTGAAATATCTACCACACAATGCAGTGAATTCCTCTTAATTGACCACTTGAATTTGTAGGTTTGCAAATTTAATATCATGCATATTATTTTGATCTATCTTTCTGGGGTTGAAAACTCCATTCATCAAACTCTTGTTCTAATCAGTCAATCCGAGGACAAAAAATATAATTTGTATTAATTTTGGAACTCCACTGACAATTAAAAAAGGCCTTAAAAGGTCCACTATCCTATCTAATAATATATCTCAATAAAATTTATATGTGTTAATAAAAAATGTAGAATCGATATATGCATATATTATAATAGCTTAAAACGTAGCATTAGCTAACAGATTCCAAAGATCCTAAATTCTTACAGATCCCGTCGCTCCTAACTTCAGATAGATATCAACAAAAATTTAAAAATTTCATAATAAATCTAACATTTTTTCTTGAAAACGAACTAGGCAATACCAGCAAGCTTCGGATCTATCTCCTCAAGAACAAATTTCAAACCACAATAAATTTAAATTTCTCTTTTATGGACACCAACCAACAAAAACAAAATGAAGATATATAAAGAAATAAAAGCTTGAAGTAGTATTTTAATGATTAAAGTGTACGTCGTGTATGATAAGATATCAAAATTTAAGACTTTCATGATACTACTTGTCCATATCAGAACTTGTCAAAATTAAATCCAAACTCAAGTATTCAAAGGACAAACTTTGGTTTAGAGTTCGTTAAGAGGGAATCGAAAGCATCTATTTACATTTTGAATAAAAGTTGTTCAAATATCTAAAAAAATCGATTCTTCATATTAGAGAAACAAAAACTCAAAAAAATCATTGTTATCTTTTCTTGATTGGCCTGTTCAAAACGAAATATACAGGATCATAGCAACACATTTTTCCATTAAACTAATCATGCACACTCCTATCAATACTGAGAAAGGGGTGGACAAATTCTCAAAGAAGACAGGGATAGAGATGGAGTGTAGCGGGTGATGAAAAGTAGGTTTTAGGAGGTTTTATTTTGAAATATCTAATATAACCTAATTCTAAAGGGCTTCTATGTTTTGAGCATAATTTTGGACAAATTTTGAGCTACGTTTTGGAAAAAAGATGTTGGGCCAATTGACCGAATAGTTTAGAACTCTTTTGGCCGAATTTTTTCATTTTTTCCGTTTATATTAATTCGTTTGAGTTTCTTATTTAAAACCTTGTATATAATATAAAAAATTTCATATGTAAGAAATTTGAAATAAAGCAACAACAATCTTTTTACAGAAAACAACAATAACTAATAATAGTAATGTTGAGAATGAAAAATATAATTTTAAAAATTAATGAAAATAATGATAAAATCATGATAATTATAAGAATTATACAGTTAGAATAACAATTATAACAGGGAAAATATTAGAATATGCGCAATGTAAGATTTATTCAGATTACAAACATATATAATAGCATAATACTGTGCACTTCTTAATTAATTTTCATTTTTTACCATTACACATATCAAACTATTTGAAATATATGATTGATTATGATAAAGTGTTTAATTTTTTAACTATCGTTGAGGTTTAATAATTAATACAAGTTGTATTTTATGTCCTCGAGTTGGTCAATAACATTAAGAGTTGGTTGAATGGAGCAAAATCATTAAAAAGTTTTCTCCCTAGAAAGATGTATTAAAAAAATATGCATGATTATGAACCTACTAAACTCAAAGGGAAGATGCTAGATGAAAAAGAATTTGTTGTACAGTGTGATGATTCAAATGGAGGTACATACCAACAAAGGAGAGGTATGAAAAAATAACAGCACATATATTGGAACATCCCTTCTTACATGAAGGCTCTCATGAGAGACATCTATATATGATTGGACGATACACATGATATCACTCAAAAAGAAAGAAAATTGTGGGCTTTTGATAAGCCTAGTATTCCACAATTAGATTTCAAGTTGAATGACATCATGTGTATCATCAGATGATATATTAGCACGCCACTAATGAGTTTGTTCACAATAAAAGGGATGTTCAAGCATGTGTATCCTTATCTTTTCATATATCACCTTTGCAGGTACGTATACTCATTTGAAACATCTACCACACAACACAATGAATTCCTCTTAATCTAGCACTTGTTTTTGTAGGTTTGCAGGTTCAGTATCATGCATATTATTTTGATTTATCTATCTAGGGGTGAAAACTCCATTCATCAAACTCTTATTCTAATCAATTAAGCCGAGGACAAAAAATATAATTTGTATTAATTAAAGAACTCCACCGAGAATTAAAAAAAGCCTTAAAAGGTCCATTATCCTATCTAATAATATTTCTCAATAAAATTTATATCTGTTAATTATAAAAGTAGAACCGATATATAAATATGTTACAAGAGTTTATAACATATAATTTGCTAACGGATCACATAGCTCCTAAATTCTAACAGATCCCTCAGCTCCTAAATTCAGATAGATTGCTACAAAAATTTAAGAATTCATAATAAATCTAACTTTTTTTCTTGGCAGTGAACTAGGCAGTACAAGCTTCGGAACTATCTCCTCAAAAATAGATTTCGAACGATAATAAATTTAAATGTCTCTGTTATGGGCACAAAACAAAAAAAGAACAAATTGAAGACTTATAAAGAAATAAAAGCTTAAAGTAATAGTTTAATGATGAAAGTGTACGTCGTCTCTGATAAGATATCAAAATTTAAGACTTTCATGATACTACTTATGCATATGAGAACATGTCCAAAATGAAATCCAAACTCAAGTATTTAAAGGAAAAATTTAGAGTTAGAGTTCCTTGAGCTTGATCGAAAGTATCTATTTGAATTTTGAATAAAATTTGTTCGAATATCTGAAAATCGATCCTTCATATTAGAGAAACAAAGTCTCAAAAAAAATTGTCATCTTTTCATGATTGGCAAGTTCAAAAGGAAATATAGAGGAACATAGCAACACATTTTTGCATAAAAATAAAAATGCATAGCCCTGCCAATACTGAGATAGAGGTGAACATATTCTCAAATAAGCAAGGGAGAGAGATGGAGTGTAGCAGCTGATGAGAAGTAGGTTTTAGGATGTTTTGTTTTGAAAAATCTAATATAACCTAATTCTAAATGGCTTCTAGGTTTTGTCCGTAACTTTGGACAAATTTTGGGCTGCGTTTTTTAATAAAGAGGATGGGCCAATTGACCGAATAGTTTAGAACTCTTTTGGCCGAATATTGTCATTTTTTTCCTTTACATTAATTCGTTTGAGCTTCTAATTTAATACCTTGTATATTATATAAAAATTTTCATATGTAAGAAATTTGAAATAAAGCAACAACAATAAGTTATAATAGTAATGTTGAGAATGAAAAATATAATTTTAAAAATTAATGAAAATAATGATAATAAGATAATTATAAGAATTATATAGTTAGAGTAACATTTATAACAGGGAAAATGTTAGAATATGCCTAATGTAAGCCTTATTCAGATAACTAACATATATAATAGCATAATAATGAAACTGCACTCCTCAATTTATTTTTATTTTATACCATCAAAACCTATCAAACTATTTGAAATAGATGATTGAATAGGATAGAAAGTTTAATTTTGTAACCATCGTTGAAGTTTCATAATGAATACAAGTTGTATTTAATGTCCTTGGGTTGGTCAATTACATTAAAAGTTGGTTGAACAGAGCAAAATCATTAAAATGTTTTCCCCCTTGAAAGATACATCAAGCAATATACATGGTTATGAACCTACTAATCTCAAAACAAAGGTGGTAGATGAAAAGGAATTTTTTGTGCAGTGTCATAGAGGATTCAAATGGAGATACATACAAACAAATGAGAGGTATGAAAAATAAACAACACATATATTGGAACATCCCTTCTTATATAAAGTCTCCTCATGAGAGACATCTATATATGATTGTACGATACACATGATATCACTCAAAAAGAAAGAAAATTGTGGGCTTTTGATAAGCCTAGTATTCCACAATTAGCTTTCAGGTTGAATGGCATCATGTATATCATCAGATGATATATTAGCACGCCACTCATGAGTTTCTTCACAATAGAAGGGATGTTCCAGCGTGTGTATCCTTATCTTTTCATATATCACCTTTGAAGGTACGGATACTCATTTGAAACATCTACCACACAACACAGTGAATTCCTCTTAATCTACCACTTGTTTTTGTAGGTTTGAAGGTTCAATATATGCTTATTATTTTGATCTATCTTTTTAGGGGTGAAAATTCCATTCATCAAACTCTTTGTCTAATAAATCAACACGAGGACAAAAATATAATTTGTATTCATTAAGGAACTCCAACGACAACTAAAAAAGGCACAACATAAAAAAGTCTATTATCTTATTTAATCATATGTCTCAATAAAATTTATATGTGTTCATAATAAAAAAAGAACCGATATATGCATATAACATAAGAGTTTATAACGTAGCATTAGCTAACAGATCTCATAGCTCCTAAATTCTAATAGATCCCTTAGTTCCTTAATTCAGATAGATTTCTACAAAAATTTAAGACCTCATAATAAATCTAACCTTTTTTCTTGGCAGTGAACTAGGCAGTACCAACTTCGGATCTATCTCCTGAAGAACAGATTTTGAACTATAATAAATTTAAATGTCTCTGTTATGGACAGAAAAGAAAATAAAAATAAAAATGAAGAGTTATAAAGAAATAAAAGTTTAAAGTACTAGTTTAATGATGAAAGTGTAGGTCGTGTGTGATAAGATATCAAAAGTTAAGACTTTCATGATACTACTTATGCATATGAGAACATGTCCAAAATGAAATCCAAACTCAAGTATTTAAAGGAAAAACTTAGAGTTAGAGTTCCTTGAGCGGGATCGAAAGTATCTATTTGAATTTTGAATAAAAGTTGTTCGAATATCTGAAAATCGATTCTTCATATTAGAGAAACAAAATCTCAAAAAAAATCATATTTTCATGATTGGAAAGTTAAAAAGGAAATACAGAGGAACATAGAAACACATTTTTGCATAATAATAACAATGCATAGCCCTGGCAATACTGAGATAGGGGTGAACATATTCTCAAAGAAGCCAGGGAGAGAGATGGAGTGTTGCAGCTGATGAGAAGTAGGTTTTAGGATGTTTTGTTTTGAGAAATCTCATATAACCTAATTCTAAAGGGCTTCTAGGTTTTGTCCGTAACTTTGGACAAATTTAGGGCTGCGTTTTTTAATAAAAAGGATGGGCCAATTGACCGAATAGTTTAGAACTCTTTTGGCCGAATTTTGTCATTTTTTTCCTTTACATTAATTCGTTTGAGCTTCTAATTTAATACCTTGTATATTATATAAAAAGTTTCATATGTAAGAAATTTGAAATAAAGCAACAACAATAAGTTATAATAGTAATGTTGAGAATGAAAAATATTATTTTAAAAATTAATGAAAATAATGATAAAATGCAGATAATTATAAGAATTATATAATTAGAGTAAGAATTATAACAGGGAAAATGTTAGAATATGACTAATGTATGCCTTATTCAGATCACAAACATATATAATAGCATAATAATGAAATTGCACTCCTCAATTAATTTTTTTTTACCATCAAAACCTATCAAACTATTTGAAATATATGATTGAATAGGATAAAGAGTTTAATTTTGTAACCATCGTTGAAGTTTAATAATGAATACAAGTTGTATTTAATGTCCTTGGGTTGGTCAATTACATTAAAAGTTAGTTGAATAGAGCAAAATCATTAAAATGTTTCCCCCCTAGAAAGATACATCAAGCAATATACATGGTTATGAACCTATAATCTCAAAACAAAGGTGGTAGATGAAAAGGAATTTGTTTTGCAGTCTCATAGACGATTCAAATGGAGGTACATACAAACAAATGAGAGGTACGAAAAATTAACAGCACATATATTGGAAAATCCCTTCTTATATGAAGTCTCTCATTAGAGACATCTATATATGATTGGACGATGAACAGGATATCACTCAATAAGAAAGAAAATTGTGGGCTTTTAATAAGCCTAGTATTCCACAATTAGCTTTCAGGTTGAATGACGTCATGTATATCATCACATAATATATTAGCATGTCACTCATGAGTTACTTCACAATAGAAGGGACGTTCCAGCGTGTGTATCCTTATCTTTTCATATATCGCCTTTTGCAGGTACGTATACTCATTTGAAACATCTACCACACAACACAGTTAATTCCTCTTAATCTACCACTTGTTTTTTTAGGTTTGTAGGTTCAATATCATGCATATTATTTTGATCTATCTTTCTAGGGGTGAAAAATCCATTCATCAAACTCTTTTTCTAATAAATCAACACTAGGACAAAAAATATAATTTGTATTCAATAAAGAACTCCAACGACAACTAAAAAAGGCACAACATAAAAATGTCTATTATCTTATTTAATCATATGTCTCAATAAAATTTATATGTGTTCATAATAAAAGTAGAACCGATATATGCATATAACATAAGAGTTTATAACCTAGCATTAGCTAACAGATTCCATAGCTCCTAAATTCTAACAGATCCCTTAGTTCCTAAATTCAGATAGATTTGTACAAAAATTTAAGAATTCATAATAAAACTAACCTTTTTTCTTGGCAGTGAATTAGGCAGTACTAACTTCGGATCTATCTCCTCAAGAACAGATTTCGAACTATATAATTTAAATGTCTCTGTTATGGACAGAAAAGAAGAGAAAAATAAAAATGAAGACTTATAAAGAAATAAAAGTTTAAAGTAGTAGTTTAATGATGAAAATGTACGTCGTGTGTGATAAGATATCAAAATATAAGACTTTTATGATATTACTTATGCATATCAGAACATGTCCAAAATGAAATCCAAACTCAAGTATTTAAAGGACAAACTTAGAGTTAGAGTTCCATGAGCGGGAATCAAAAGTATCTATTTAAATTTTGAATAAAAGTTGTTCGAATATCTGAAAATCAATTCTTCATATTAGTGAAACAAAATTTCAAAAAAAAAAAATTGTCATTTTTTCATGATTGGATAGTTCAAAAGTAAATATAAGGAACATAGCAACACATTTTTGCATAAAACAACAATGCATCGCGCTGCCAATACTGAGATGGGGGTGAACATATTCTCAAAGAAGCCGGGGAGAGAGATGGAGTGTAGCTGCTGATGAGAAGTAGGTATTAGGATGTTTTGTTTTGAGAAATCTAATATTACCTTATTCTTAAGGGCTTCTAGGTTTTGGGCCTAACATTGGACAAATTTTGGGCTGCGTTTTTGAAAAAAGAAGATGGGCCAATAGACCGAATAGTTTAGAACTCTTTTTGCCGAATTTTGTCATTTTTTTCCCTTTACATTAATTCGTTTGAGCTTCTAATTTAATACCTTGTATATTATATAAAAAATTTCATATGTAAAAAAATTGAAATAAAGCAACAACATTCTTTTTAAAGAAAACAACAATAATTAATAATAGTAATGTTGAGAATGAAAAATATAATTTTAAAATTAATGAAAATAATTATAAAATGATGATAATTATAAGAATTATAAAGTTAGAGTAACAATCATAACCGGGAAAATGTTAGAAATATGCGCAATGGAAGCCTTATTTAGATCACAAACATATATAATAGCATAATAATGTAAATTACGCTCCTCAATTTAATTTCATTTTTTACCACTACACATATCAAACTTTTAGAAATATATGCTTGAATAGGATAAAGAGTTTCATTTTGTATCTATTTTTGAAGTTTCATAATGAATACAAGTTGTATTTTATGCCATCGGTTTGGTCGATTACATTAAGAGTTGGTTGGATGTAGCAAAATCATTAAAATGTTTTTCCTCCAAGAATGATACATCAAAACAATATTCATGGTTAAAAACCTACTAAACTCAAAAAAAAATGGTAGATGAAAATGAATTCACAGTACAGTGTGATAGATTATTCAAATGGAGGTACATACCTACAAAGAAGAGGTATGAAAAATAACAGCAAATATATTAGAACATCCCTTCTTGTATGAAGGCTCTCATGATTGACATCTATATATGATTAGACGATACACATGATGTCTCATAAAAATAAAGAAAATTATGAGCTTTTAATAAGCCTAGTATTCCACAATTAGCTTT
Source organism: Solanum corneliomulleri (assembly GCA_027704805.1). Lineage (NCBI taxonomy): Eukaryota > Viridiplantae > Streptophyta > Magnoliopsida > Solanales > Solanaceae > Solanum > Solanum corneliomulleri. Next base: position 29,139 of record JAKWIY010000519.1, read on the forward strand.
CAAGTTGAATGACATTATGTGTATTATCACATGTGTCATGCCCCGAGCTACCCCCGAGACGCGAACACGGAACCTAGGACCACAAGTGATCCCAAGCTAACCCTACTCGCATGATCAAGAATACAAAAGATAATAAACTATTGCGGAAGCTAAATCATACATTAAAATTAAAAGATGAGGAATACCTATATTCTATAACTAAGATATTTAAAAACATTGCGTTTAATTGAAAAGAAATATTAACTCAACACTAAGGTGAATCTTTCTATGTCTGAAAATAGCCTTTCAACTAGACTAGTAATACTGGGACAAGCCCGAAGTAAATCTAGCAAAAACTGAAACTAAATGACTAAAGAATGAAATAAAAGTCATGATTGTTGTCCTCGGAGAATGAGGACTCACCACTGAATCTGCTGAACTGGAGATCGGGAAATCGATATATGTGTGATCTTGATGCTAAGAACCTGAACCTACATCACGACAAGATGTAGCGCACGTATGCGTCAGCACTTGAAAGGTATTGAGCATGTAGGATAGAGTAAAGCTGAAATAAAACATAACTGAACAAGCACAAAAACAAGTATAATAATCTGAACGTGATATGCTGATTTCTGAGCTAACTGGATGCATTGACCAATTTATAAAATGCTGAAACTGAATACTGAATATACTGATAAATGGTCAATGCAGAGAGTCTAACTGAACTGTGGGAGCTACTAATAAGCGATAATAAAACCACATGAGCTAAATGTGGAGTCCGATGTATACGCCCCATGGAGAGGACCCAATATACCCTGCCAAAGATATAAAGGCATGCTGGTGTGATCACTAAACTGATTGTCCACAAAGGGAACATACAACCTACTCGACTAGTAGTTCTCGGACCTTTGGGTACGCTAAACCCTAGCCCAACTCGTTATTATGCTAATCCCAATGAATTCTGTAAATTAAATGATTATATCTGAATTTCTGTAAATACTGGATAACTCAAAATTGAACATGCAAACTGAGAATGCAACAATTAATCTTGTAATTATGCTTTTATAACTAAGGCATATATATATATGAAGTGTCTGAAATATATGACCTAGCATGTTTAATTCAAGAACTAATGAAATATAAATCAATGGTTCTGAAATTCATGCTATTATCTAAGTAATAACATTATAAACGTATTTGGAACATATATTTAATAAATTCATGAAGTTATATCAAAGTTCTAGAAACCCTAAGTTTAATCATGATAAGAGAATCAAGAACTGACTGAAACTAAGGACCCAATGGGTGAAAGGAACCCACTACTGAAATCTCACATACCTGGTGATGAAATCCATGGAAAAATACTTAATTTTTTGGGCTGTAATTATTGGAGCTTGTGGCGTTCTTGAACTAGGGTCTTGAGCTTTTTTCTCCTTTCTTGCTTCTAATTTCCTATGTTTTGATAAAATGATTTGACTTGGATATTATAATTATATTTCTAGGATTAAACTGACTAAAATCTGATGATTTAGGTCAAAACAACATTACTTAGGGTTTAAATGGAGTGGGAAAGGTCCAAAAGACCACTCAGAAGGTTGCTGTTTGGCCTCACAACGACAAGGACTGACGATCCGTGGTGCGTTCGACGCCCCGTCGTTGGGTCTGTCGTGAGGTCCTGTTCGACAGGCCTTTTGCTTAAACGGGCATAACGTTTTACTCGGAAGACTGATTTTAGCAAGTTCGGTGTCTATGGAAAACATAATTCAATTATCTATCTGTTGGTAGGTCATGGGAGACCTAATTCATTTTGTTGTAAGAGTTATGATCATTTAAAGTTTACCCAACTACATTTCCATTTAACTGTTTGCAAATTTTCCACCTACGGACCGTAGGTCCACCTACGAACCATGATGGTCATCAATAGCTCTTTTCAGAGAGTGATTGAAGGGATTCTTGATCGATGGTCACAGACTACGGGCCGTCGTTTGACCTACGACCGTAAGTCCATCCATTGTGCAAGACTTAACCAATTCTTTAGGCTGAAATTTTAGGGAGTTTCTGATCCCATTGACGGTTTTGCAAGATGCATTGTGGTTCTGGCTACGGTCCGCCGAAGCCACCGTTGGTAGCACCTGCAGATTTTCCTGAAAAACTAATATTTGATCTGTTTTGGATACGTGGTGTTACACTGTTATTATAACGACATGTTTAGTCGTTTCGAGTAGTAGAATTACTTTTGATAAAAACTGGCTAGGTCGACGACTCACACGACGGACCGTCATGGTCACGACGGACCGTGACGGACTCCGTCGTCCCACACTTATGTAATTCTCCTGCTGCTCTCCTCATTACCCTCTACGACAGGTAGGACAAACCGTCTTAGGCACGACGGTCCATCGAGTGTCTTCGTGCCAAAACACTTAAACTCTGAAATCTAGGTATGGGGATCAACTCTCTGAACTTTGCGACGGAATTGCAGGACGGACCATCGTAGATACGAAGGACCGTCACAAATTCCTTTACTGAATTTGAGTCTCTGAACACTGTGACGACTCTGCAGGACGGACCGTCGCAGGCACGACGGGCCATCACGAGATGCCTAACCTCGACTGAGTCGGATTTCTGCTAAAAGTTTTAAGGGGTGTTTTGGACTATTCATGCTTATAATTAGGAAATTAGTGGGGTAAGTTTAATAATTTAATTACTTGGGGGTTAAAGGAGATAACTTTAAAATAAATAATGAGTTATTTTTATCATAATGAATTATATGATAATTAGGCTAAAACAAAGAGAATCTGGAAAAGAGAAAAATAAAAAGAAAAGAAGAGAGATAAGAATGAAGAGGACAGCAAAGGCATTGGGGAAGTATCTTGCTTGATCACGATTCTTTGGTGGAGGTAGGTTATGGTTTATGCTAACTCATAGTAAACTCTAAATATCGATTGATATGTATTGAGTGGTATTGTAAAGTCTTCTATATGCTTAATTGTGTAGTTGCATGGTGTGGTTATGTAATTCTAATGGATTAGAATAATGAGGCTGTTGAATCTTAAATCTTAAAAACCTCTCTATTAATGATGATTCCTTGAAATAAAAGAAGGCTTGATGAACTAAATAATGAGATTAATGGATCGGGTGTCACGAACCGATACATAGTATTAGGGGATTGGAGTGTCACGAACCGACACGTAGTAGTAAGGGATCAGAGTGTCACGTTCCGACACAAGAAGAATAAAGAGAATGAATCTTGAATTATGTAATATACTCAAATGTAAAGAAAACATTACCCAAATGAGCATGGTGTGGAGGCTTGAGTCCTCATAGGTGTGCTTGGTGTTGTGGCCAATGGTTCTTGCACTTGTTATCGTCACCTGTTGAGTATGGTAGTTGATTTTATAATATTATTTGATATATATTGCTTTCTATTTTGAGTTGGCCGATGATACCTACTCAGTACGTGTTCTTCGTACTGGCCCCTACTTGTATTTTTCTCTTTGTTATTTGTGGAGTGCAGCAAACGTGCCATCGACTTCAACTCGTCCGCAACTCTAGCCAGTCTCCAGCATATCAGATTTCAGGTGAGCTATTATTCCTAGCTCGGAATGGATTCTCTCCTTCACGTCTTGATGTCCTTGTTGTTCGGACATGGACCATTCGTTTTACTTATTTTAGTTTTCTTAAATACTCTTAGATTTAGTAATTTGAGGATAAATGTTCTTGTGGTGATGACTTCCAGATTTTGGGAAAAATAAGTATTAAATTTTAGAAGTTATTTATTGGTTATATTAATGAGTTTTAAGTCTTCCGCATTATATTTTGTTCGTTATGGTTGGAATATTGGTAAACGTTGGAGTTTAGATTTGTTGGTTCGCTCACATAGGAGAATAAGTGTGGGTGCCACTCGCGGCTCGTTTTTGGTCGTGACAAACTTGGTATCAGAGCATTAGGTTCGTTTGTCTCATCACACAAGAACGAGTCTAGTAGAGTCTTAAGGAATGGTAGGGGGACGACTTTACTTTTCTTTGAGAGGCTATGACCGTCACAGCCATGACAGAGCGTCACAGGTTGCGTAATCCCAGGCTGGGTCGGAATTTTGTAATTATTTTAAGGAGCGTTTTGGACTATTCCTTCTTATAATTATAAAGTTAGTGGTTTAGTATTAATAACTCAATTGCTTGGAGGTTAAAGGAGATAACCTTGAGTTAATTAGTGGGTTACTTTTGTCATCTTTCATACTTAATTATATGTTAATTAGGGTAAAAAAAAAGGGTTTGAATAAGAAAAATAGAAAGAACAAGATAGGGAGAACGATCGAGAGAAGAGGAAAACGAAGAGGATGGCAAAGATTTTGAGGATTTGCTTGCTTGATCACGAAATCTTCAGTGGAGGTAGGTTATGGTTTATGCTATTCGTAGTAAACTCTTAATAGCGAATGATATGTATTGGGTAGTCTTGTAAACCCTTCTATATGCTTAATTGTATGCTTGTATGAATGTGATTATATAATTGTGATAAAATAAGCATGATGAAGCTATTGAATCCTTAATCTTGAAAAACCCTAATCTACGTTATTAATGAGATTGATGATGCCTTGGTATAAAAGAAGGCTTGATGAACTAAAGTAATGAGATTGATGATGCCTTGGTATAAAGGAAGGCTTTATGAACTAAAGTGATGAGAGTAGTGGATCGGGTGTCACGAACCGACACGTAGAATTAGGGGATCGGGTGTCACGAACTGACACGTAGAATTAGGGGAACGAGTGTCACGAACCGACACGTAGAATTAAGGGATCTGGTGTCACAAACTGACACGTAGAATTAGGGGATCGGAGTGTCACGTTCCGACACCAGGATAGTATATGAGGATCGGAGTGTCACGTTCCGACACGAGGATAGTATATGGAGCGGAGTGTCACGTACCGACACGAGAGAAATAAAGATAATGAATCTTGAAAGATGTTAATATACTCAATCTAATGAACCTAATTCCCAAATGAGTATGGTACTGAGGCTTGAGTCATCATGGGTGAACTTGGCGGTACTTATTAATGATTATAGTACTTGTTGTTGCTACAAGTTGAGTATTGTAGTTGATTTATGATATTATCTGATATATACTGTTTTCTATTTTGAGTTGGCCGATGATACCTACTCAGTACTTTTGTTTTGTACTAACCACTACTTGTATGTTTCTTTCTTTGTTATTTGTGGAGTGCAGCAAACGTACCGTCGTCTTCAACTCAACCGCAACTCTATCCAGTCTTCATTACACCGGATTTCAGGGTGAGCTAATGCTTCTAGCTTGGACTGAATCTTCTTCTTCAAGTCTTGATGCCTCGAAATTCCGGCATGGACTAGCTTTTATTTATTTTAGCCTTCTTAGATACTCTTAGTTTTAGTAATTGAGGATAGATGTTCTTGTTAAGATGACTTCCAGATTTTGGGGATAATAATAGTTGTTGAGTTTTTAGAAGTTAATTAATTGATTTTCATTAATGTGCTTAAGTCTTCCGCATTATATTCTGTTATTACATTTAAATGTTGGGTTTTGTATTGGTTGGTTCGCTCAAATAGGAGGGTAAGTGTGGGTGCCAGTCGCGGCTCGGTTTTGGGTCGTGACAAACTTGGTATCAGAGCATTAGGTTCGTTGGTCTCATCACACAAGAACGAGTCTAGTAGAGTCTTAAGGAACGGTAGGGGGACGCCTTTACTTTTCTTTGAGAGGCTATAAGACTTTAGGAAAATTTCATTCTTTCATTCTTTCTTTCGTGCTATTACTTAGATCCAATTGGTATATAGGTGATACAAATTGGTATCTGACCACCTTCACTCTATTTCGCAGATGGTTAGAACTAGAGCAACGACTGCGCCAACACCAACACCGGCAAGAAAAGAAGCGTGTGAGCCAGCCCCTGGGGCTGTAGCTCGAAGAGGAGTAGTGGTGAGAGGCCGTGGAAGAGGTCGTGGGAGGATGTCCTCTAGAGGAAGAGGAGAAACACCTAGCCTATCTGGTACTAGGGCGGTGACTCCTCCACAAACTGAGGAAGTGGTAAGAGAGCCTGAGGAAGGGGAGAATGAACAAGTACATAATGATGGATTGCCACCCCAACCTACCCCTGAGATGATCAATCAGGTTCTTGCTTATCTTAGCGAGTTATCTGATCAAGGCCAGACACCTCCAGTGTTTTCTGCACCAGCACCTCAGGTTCCACAAGTACGACAGGCCGATACTGTGGCTCCCCGCATGGATGCCTCATTGGAAATAGGCACGTATCCTCGTCTTACTACAGGGCCTATAATGACAAATGATCAGCATGAACTTTTCAGTAAGTTCTTGAAATTGAAACCTCCAGTCTTCAAGGGTGCTGAATTTGAGGATGCCTACGATTTTCTGGTTGACTGTCATGAGCTACTACACAAGATGGGTATAGTAGAATGGTTTGGTGTTGAGTTTGTGACTTATTAGTTTCAAGGGAACGCCAAAATGTGGTGGCGGTCATATGTTGAGTGTCAACCAACAGAAGCACCACCTATGACTTGGGCATCATTCTCTAGCTTGTTTATGGAGAAGTATATCCCCCGGACTTTGAGGGATAGGGAAAGAGATGAGTTCTTGAGCCTAGAGCAAGGTAGGATGTCGGTTACTGCATATGAGGCTAAGTTTCGTGCATTATCCAGGTATGCCACCCAACTTTGCTTCAGTCCACAAGAGCGGATTCGCCGTTTTGTGAAGGGGTTGAGGTCAGAATTGCGGATTTCAGCCTTACAGGTAGCGGCTACGGCAAAATCCTTTCAAGAAGTGGTAGACTTCGTGATAAAGGTGGAAGGACTGAAGCCATATGACTTCACCAAGGCATCGAAATCAAAAAGGTTTTGAAAGGGAGGTGAGTTTAATGGTTCTTACTTTAGAGGACAGGGTTCAGGAGGTTACTCAGTCCGACAAATTCAGCCTTCACTACAGACTGTAGTTGGGGGTCCACCTCAGACCGGTCAACATTTCTCTGAGGTTAGAGGTTATCCCCAGACCTCGTCGTTCTCACAGAGACCTATGCTAGACCCAGAGAATGTTATGGTTGTGTGGAGACTGGACATATTAGGAGGAATTGTCCAAAACAGAGTTATAGACCCCTAATAGCTAGAGGTATAGGTGGTCATGGTAGAGGCCGTTATTCTGGAGGACGTGGTGGCCGAGGTAATGGTGGTAACCAAAACGGCCGGGGTGACGGGCAAACTGGAGCCACTACAGCACAACATGGTAGGGGCAACGGGCAGACAGGTGATAGGGCCCATTGTTACGCTTTCCCCGGGCGGTCTGAAGCGGAGACATCTGATGTTGTTATCACAGGTAGTCTTTTGGTTTGTGATTGCATGGCTTCTGTATTATTTGATCCTGGCTCCACATTTTCATATGTATCTTCCTCATTTGCTACTGGTCTTAATTTACATTGTGAATTGCTTGACATGCCTATTCGTGTTTCTACTCCGGTGGGTGAGTCTGTGATAGTCGAAAAGGTATATAGGTCATGTCTGGTGACCTTTATGGGTAGCAATACTCATGTAGACTTGGTCATTTTAGAAATGGTTGATTTCGATGTAATTATGGGTATGACTTGGCTTTCTCCAAATTTAACAATCCAAGATTGTAATGCTAAAACTGTAACATTGGCCAAGCCTGGGACAGATCCGTTAGTGTGGGAGGGTGACTACACTTCCACTCCAATTCGTATCATCTCCTTTCTTCGTGCTAAGAGAATGGTTAGTAAAGCGTTTTTAGCTTTCTTGGCACATCTCAGGGATGACACTACCCAAGTACCTTCAATTGAGTTGGTTTCGATAGTCCGTGAGTTTCTGGATGTGTTCCCTGCAGATCTTCCTGGTATGCCACCGGATAGAGATATCGATTTTTGCATTGATCTGGAACCGAGTACTCGCCCCATTTCCATACCCCCTTATAGGATGGCCCCAGCGGAGTTAAGGGAGTTAAAGGCCCAACTTCAAGATTTGTTAAGTAAAGGTTTCATTAGACCAAGTGCATCCCCTTGGGGTGCTCCGGTGTTATTTGTGAAGAAGAAGGATGGGAGTTTTCGGATGTGCATAGACTACCGGTAGTTGAACAAGTAACTATTAAGAATAAGTATCCCATTCCTCGCCTTGATGACTTGTTCAATCAGATACAAGGTGCTTGTGTCTTCTCTAAGATTGACTTGAGATCCGATTATCATTAATTGAAAATACGGGCAACGGATGTGCCAAAGACTGCTTTTCAAACCAGGTATGGGCATTACGAATTTGTAGTAATGTCTTTTGGTCTTACGAATTCCCCTGTTGCTTTCATGAGCTTGATGAACGGGATTTTTAAGCCATATCTGGATCTTTTTGTGATCGTATTTATTGATGATATACTGATATACTCAAAGAGTAAGAAGCAACATGAGGAGCATTTGGCTTATGTTGGAAGTATTAAGGAGAGAAAGGCTTTATGCCAAATTCTCAAGTGTGAGTTTTGGCTAGATTCAGGTCCTTCTTGGGGCAGGTGGTTTCTAAGGATGGAGTGATGGTGGATCCTTCTAATATTGAGACAGTGAAGAATGGGTAAGACCTACTAATGTGTCCGAAGTAAGGAGCTTTGTTGGTTTAGCCAGCTACTACCGTCGATTTGTCAAGGGATTCTCTTCTATTGCTTCCCAATTGACAAACTTGACTAAGCAGAATGTTCCATTTGTATGGTCGGATAAATGTGAGAAAAGATTTCAGAAACTCAAGACCTTGTTGACTACTGCACCAATTCTTACCTTGCCAGTGGAAGACAAGAATTTCATTGTTTATTGTGACGCATCCTATTCTGGTTTGGGTGGAGTGTTAATGCAAGAGAAGAATGTAATTGCTTATGCTTAGAGGCAATTAAAGGTGCATAAACGTAACTATCCGACCCATGATTTGGAGTTGGCTGCGGTAGTGTTTGTATTAAAGCAATGGAGACACTATCTGTACGGGGTTAAGTGTGATGTCTATACGGATCATCGTAGCCTACAGTATGTCTTTACTCAGAAAGATTAGAATTTGAGACAGAGGAGATGGATGGAACTACTGAAGGACTACGATATCACTATTCTGTATCATCCAAGAAAAGCTAATGTTGTGGAAGATGCTTTAAGTAGAAAGTCAGGAAGCATGGGAAGTCTAGCTCATTTGGAAGTTTCTAGACGCCCTTGTCTAGAGAAATCCAAAACTTGGCTAATGAATTTATGAGGCTAGAAGTAAATGAGAAGGGAGGATTTTCGGCCTGTGTGGAGGCAAGATCTTCTTTTCTTGACAAGATCAAGGGAAAACAGTTTGATGACGAGAAACTAATCCGAATTCGGGATATGGTGTTCCGAGGAGAGGCTTAAGAGGCAATAATTGATGAGGAAGGTGTTTTGAGGATTAAGAGAATGGTATGTGTGCCCCATTTTGGTGATTTGATCCACACTATTCCTACAGAGGCTCATAGTTCCGGATATTCTATACATCCTGGTGCAACCAAGATGTACCGTGACCTAAAGCAACACTTTTGGTGGAGTAGAATGAAGTGAGACATTGTTGATTTTGTTGCCAAATGTCCGAATTGTCAGCAAGTAAAATATGAATACCAGAGGCCCGGAGGAACACTTCAGAGAATGCCCATTCCAGAATGGAAGTGGGAGAGAATTACAATGGACTTCCTAGTTGGTCTTCCAAAGACATTTAGTAAGTTTGATTCTATTTGGGTAATTGTGGACAGATTAACTAAGTCTGCTCACTTCATTCCGGTCAAGCTGACTTACAATGCAGAGAAGTTGGCCAAAATCTATATCTCAGAAATTGTTCGATTGCATGGAGTTCCACTCTCCATCATATCAGATAGAGGTACACAATTTACTTGTATGTTTTGGAGAACCTTGTATGCTGAATTAGGTACTAGGTTGGATCTTAGTACTGCCTTTCACCCTTAGACCGATGGTCAGTCTGAGCGAACGATTAAAGTGTTTGAGGATATGCTTCGTGCATGTGTGATAGAATTTGGTGGTCATTGGGACAAGTTCTTACCCTTAGCGGAGTTTTCATACAATAATAGCTATCACTCAAGTATTGATATGGCTCCATTCGAAGCATTGTATGGGAGGAGATGTAGGTATCCTATTGGTTGGTTTTATGCATTTGAGGTTAGACCTTGGGGTACTGATCTTTTCAGAGATTCATTAGAGAAGGTGAAATCTATTCAAGAAAAGCTTTTAGCGGCTCAAAGTAGGCAAAAGGAATATGCAGATCGAAAGGTTAGAGACTTGGAATTTATGGAGGGTGAGCAAGTCTTGCTGAAGGTTTCACCCATGAAAGGGGTGATGCGGTTTGGTAAAAGAGGTAAGCTAAGCCCAAGGTATATTGGACCATTTGAAGTACTTAAGAGAGTAGGGTAGGTGGCTTATGAATTAGCCTTGCCTCCAGGACTGTCAGGAGTGCATCCGGTATTTCATGTGTCTATGTTGAAAAGATACCATGGGGACGGAAACTACATCATTCGTTGGGATTCGGTTCTCCTTGATGAGAATTTGTCTTATGAGGAGGAGCCTGTTGCCATTCTAGATAGAGAAATTCGCAAATTGAGGTCGAGGGAGATTGCATCCATCAAAGTTCAATGGAAGAATCGACCAGTTGAAGAGGCCACTTGGGAGAAGGAGGCTGATATGCAAGAAAGATACCCACACCTGTTTACAGATTCGGGTACTCCTTTTCACCCTTGTTTTTATTCTTGTGATCGTACGAGGACGAATGATGGGTAAATTTGTATCTATTGTAACGAACTGTTTAGTCGTTTTGAGCAGCAGATTTTATTTCTGGAAAAACTGTCTGAGTCGACGGAACCCACGACGGACCGTCGAGGGGGTCTCGTTCCAAAACATTTAGAATACTGAAAACTGGGTACTGAAATCAACTCTCTAAACTTCGTGACGGAATGGCAGGACGGACCGTCGTGAGCACGACGGACCGTCACACATCTTCCACAGAAATTAAGTCTCTGAACTTTGTGACGGACCTGCAGGACGGACCGTTACAGCCATGAAGGACCGTCACAGGTTACGTAATTGTCACGACCCAAATCGGGGACGCGACTGGCACCCACATTTACCCTCCGATGTGAGCGAACCAACCCATCTAAACCTTAACATTTCAAGATATTTCAACAGAAAATAATGCGGAAGACTTAAACTTATTAATAAAACAACTCAAAACTATTATTAATATTCCCAAAATCTGGAAGTCATCACCACAAGAACATCTATCTCAAACTACTAATCTAAGAATGTCTAAAAAGCTAAAAACCAATAAAAACTAGTCCATGCCGGAAGTTCAAGGCATCAAGACTTGAAGAGGAGACCCAGTCCAAGCTAGACGCATTAGCTCACCCTGAATTTCCGATGAGTGAAGACGGGCTTGATCTATGCTGAGTCGAAGTTGACGGAACGTTTGCTGCATAACACAAATAAACAAAGGAAAACATAAAAGTAGGGGGTCAGTACAACCACACGTACTGAGTAGATATTCATCGGTTAACTCAAATTAGGGAACAATATATATCAAGTAATATTATAAATCAACTATAAACTCAACATGTAGCAACAACAAGTATCATAATCGTCAATAATACCATCAAGTTCATTCATGAGGGCTCAAGCCTCATTACCATACTCATTTGGGAAATTAAGTTCATTATGTTTGAGTATATTAAACATCTTTCGAGATTCATTATCTTTCTTCCTCTTGTGTCGGTACGTGACCTCCGATCCCCTACTACTATGTGTCGGTACGTGACAATCCGATCCCCTATATGTGTCGGAACGTGACACTCCGATCCCCTATATGGGTCGGAACGTGACACTCCGATCCCCTATATGTGTCGGAACGTGACACTCCGATCCCCTATATGTGTCGGAACGTGACACTCCGATCCCCTATATGTGTCGGTACGTGACACTCCGATCCCCTATATGTGTCGGAACGGACACTCCGATCCCCCCTATATGTGTCGGAACGTGACACTCCGATCCCCTATATGTGTCGGAACGGACACCCGATCCCCTATATGTGTCGGTACGTGACACTCCGATCCCCTACATCTACGTGTCGGTTCGTGACACCCGTCTCACTAATACTATGTGTCGGAACGTGACACTCCGATCCACTAATTCTATGTGTCGGAACGTGACACTCCGATCCACTAATCTCATTATATCCGTTCATCAAGCCTTCTCTAAACCAAGGCATCATCAATCCCAATCACTTTAATTCATCAAGCCTTCTTTTATACCAAGGCATTATCATTAATATCATAGATTAAAGTTTCTTTCAAGATTTGGGATTCAATGGGTTTCATCATGCTTGTATTATCAACATCACATAATCATATTCATACAAGCATACAATAAGCATATAGACAGGTTTACAATATCATCAACACATATTATTCACTATCAAGAGTTCACTACGAATATCGTAATATACAACCATAACCTACCTCCACCGAAGAATCGGAATCCACAAGGAATTTCCCAAGCTTGCTATTCTCCTCAACCAATTCGATCGATCTGCTCTCTCTCGATTCGTTTCTCCCTTTTCTCTCTTTTGTTTTCTTATGTTCAAACCCTCTTTCCTTTACCCTAATTAATCATATAATTAAGTGTGAAAAAGGACAATAAACCCCTCTAATTAACTTAAGGTTACCCCTTTTAACCCCTAAGTAATTAGACCTATTAATGTTACCCCTCAATCTTTATAATTAAGGAAAGAATAATGAAAAACGACCCTTAAAACGAGGAAAGAAATCCTAAACTGCCTGGGACTGCACAACCTGTGACGGGCCGTCGTGGGTGCGACGGTCCGTCACCCAGGCCGTCGTGTCCTCCCCAAATTCCAGGTGGCTGTGACGGCCCGTCACGCCTGTGACGGTCCGTCCTGCACCTCCGTCCTGACGGAGAAACTCGTTTTCTTGCACCAAATTCTCAAAGTTGAAGTGTTTTGCTAGGGGGCTCACGACGGTCCGTCGTGGATGTGACGACTCGTCCTGCAGGTCCGTCACGATTTACAGAGAGTCGATTTTCAGTACCCGATTTTCAAACCACTAAGTGTCATGGAATGGACCTCTGTGACGGACCGTCGGGCCTATGACGGTCCGTAGGGGGTGGTGTCCGTAGTTAAGGCCGTTTTTCCAGAATTTCGTTCTGCTGCTCAAAACGACTAAACAGGTCGTTACAATAGATACCAATTTACCCATCGTTCGTCCCCGAACGATCAAAAGAAGAAAAACAGTGGCGAAAAGGAGTACCTGATCTGTAAACAGATGTGGGTATTTTTCTTGCATATCTGCCTCCTTCTCCCAAGTAGCCTCTTAACCGGTCGATTCTTCATTGAACTTTGATGGATGCAATCTCTCTCGACCTCAACTTGCGAACTTCTCTATCTAATATAGCAACCGGTTCCTCTTCATAAGTCAAGTTCTCATCCAACAAAACTGAATCCCAATGGATAATGTAGTTTCCATCTCCGTGGTATCTCTTCAACATGGATACGTGGAACACCGGATGCACTCCGGACAGCCTTGGGGGCAAGGCTAATTCATAAGCCACCTCCCCTATTCTCTTAAGCACTTCAAATGGTCCAATATACCTTGGACTTAGCTTACCTCTTTTACCAAACCGCATCACCCCTTTCATGGGCGAAACCTTCAACAAGACTTGTTCACCTTCCATGAACTCTAAGTCTCTAACCTTTCGGTCTGCATACTCCTTTTGTCTACTTTGAGCCGCTAAAAGCTTTTCTTGAATAGCTTTCACCTTCTCCATAGAATCACTTAACAGATCAGTCCCCCAAGGTCTAACTTCAAAGGCGTCAAACCAACCAATGGGAGATCTACACCTCCTCCCATACAATGCTTCAAATGGAGCCATATCGATACTAGAGTGATAACTATTATTGTATGAAAACTCTGCCAAAGGTAAGAAACTATCCCAATGGCCACCCAAACTCTATCACACATTCGCGAAGCATATCCTCCAAAACTTGAATCGTTCGCTCAGACTGACCATCGGTCTGAGGATGAAATGCCAGTACTAAGGTCCAATCTAGTACCTAATTCAGCATGCAATGTTCTCCCAAAACTTAGAAGTAAACTGCGTACCTCTATCTGATATAATGGAGAGTGGAACTCCATGCAGTCGAACGATTTCTGAGATGTAGATTTTAGCTAACTTCTCTGCATTGTAAGTCACCTTGACCGGAATAAAATGAGCAGACTTAGTTAACCTATCAACAATCACCCAAATGGAGTCATACTTGCCCAATGTCTTTGGAAGAAACCACGAAGTCCATCGCGATTCTCTCCCACTTCCATTCAGGAATGGGCATCCTCTGAAGGGTTCCTCCGGGCCTCTGGTGTTCATACTTTACTTGTTGACAGTTTGGACACTTGGCAACCAAACTCGACAATATCTCGCTTCATTCTACTCCACCAGAAGTGTTGCTTTAGGTCGCGATACATCTTGGTTTGCACCAGGATGTATAGAATATCCGGAACTATGGGCCTCTGTCAGAATAGTGGTGATCAAAAATCATCGATGCGGGGTACACTACTCCCCTAATCCTCAAAACACCTCCCCATGATTATTGCTTCCTTAGCCTCTCCTTGCAACAGTTATCTCGAATTCGCCTTAGTTTCTCATCGTCAAACTGTTTCCCCTTAATCTGATCAAGGAAAGGGATTTTGCCTCTACACAAGCTAACAATCCTCCCTTCTCCATTTATTTCTAACCTCATAAGGTCATTAGCCAAAATCTGCACTTCTTTAGCCAATGGGGTTTCTAGAAGCTTGCAAATGAGCTAGACTTCCATGCTTCCGGCCTTTCTACTCAAGGCATCTGCCACAACATTCGCCTTCCCCGGATGATACAAGATAGTGATGTCGTAGTCCTTCAGTAGTTCCATCCATCTCCTCTGTCTCAAGTTTAAGTCTTTCTGAGTGAATACATACTGTAGACTACGATGGTCCGTATAGACCACACTAACCCCATATAAGTAATGTCTCCATTGCTTTAGTGCAACACTACCGCGGCCAATTCCAAGTCATGAGTTGGATAGTTACGTTCATGCACTTTTAATTGTCTTGAAGCATAAGCAATCACATTCTTCTCTTGCATTAGCTGCCACCCAACCCAGAATAGGATGCATCACAGTAAACAATGAAGTCTTACCTCCTATTGGCAAGGTAAGAATTGGTGCGGTAGTCAACAAAGTCTTAAGCTTCTGAAAGATCTCCTCACACTCATCCGACCATACAAATGGAACATTCTGTTTAGTCAAGTTCGTCAATTGGGAAGCAATAGAAGAGAATCCCTGACGAATCGGCGGTAGTAGCTAGCTAATCCACAAACTCCTTATTTTGACACGTTTGTAGGTTCTTACCCATTCTTTACCGTCTCAATCTTAGATGGATCTACCATCACTCCATCCTTAGAAACCACGTGCCCCAAGAAGGACACTGAATCTAGCCAAAACTCACACTTGGAGAATTTCGATAAAGCTTTTCTTCCTTAGCAACTCTAACACCCATTCTCAAATGTTCCTCATGTTTTCCTTCTACTCTTGGAGTATATCAGTATATCCATCAATAAACACGATCACAAAGAGGTCCAAGTTGTATGGCTTGAAAATCCCGTTCATCAAGCTCATGAAGGCAGCAGGGGCATTTGTAAGACAAATGACATTACCACAAATTCATAATGCCCATACCTAGTTCGAAAAGCAGTCTTTGGCACATCCGTTGCTCGTATTTTCAGTTGGTGATAACCGGACCTCAAGTCAATTTTAGAGAAGACACAAGCACCTTGTAACTGATCGAACAAGTCATCAATGCGAGGAATGGGTACTTGTTCTTAATAGTTACCTTGTTCAACTGGTTGGTAATCTATGCACATTCGGAAACTCCCATCTTTCTTCTTCACAAATAAAAACCGGAGCACCCCAAGGAGATGCACTTGGTCTAATGAAGCCTTTGCTCAACAACTCTTGAAGTTGTGCCTTTAACTCTCTTAACTCTGCGGGAGCCATTCTATAACGGGGGTATAGAAATGGGGCGAGTACCGGGTTCCAAATCAATGCGAAGTCTATATCCCTATCTGGGGCATACCGGGAAGATCTGCAGGAAACACGTCCAAAAACTCACAGACCACTGAAACCGACTCGAGGATCGAAGGTACTTGGGTAGTGTCATCCTTGAGATGTGCCAGAGGAAAGAAAGCTAGACAACCCTTACTAACCATCTTCTCGGGCACGAAGAAGGAGATGATACGCACCGGATTGGAAGTGTAGTCACCCTCCCACACTAATGGATCTGCCCCAGGCTTGGCTAGCGTCACTGT
>JAKWIY010000520.1:0-35012 GCA_027704805.1 Solanum corneliomulleri
ACTGAGGGAGGGTACCTCAGCATTAGAGACATTAACTCGGACTATGTCATAAATATACCCCTTTGAAACTAACTTTCTGTTCTTAAGGTACGAAATAAAATGACCCTTAGTCACTGCTGAACTACTACTCCACTCTACAACTGGCTCATTAGGAATCTGAAACTTGACAACTCAAATTCTACAGTCTATTGATGCATAACACGCATGAACCCAGTCCATATCGAAAATGACATAAAAATCTACCATTTCTAGATCCATTAGGTCAGCAATGGTGTCCTTGTGTTTGAAGAGATAGGAAAATCACAATAGACTCTTTTTGCTAGAATAGACTCTCCAATAGAAAGGTTCACAAAGTTTCTGAGGATAAATCTCAAACTGATTTGCAAAATAAGGAGTTACAAAAGATAAACTTGCTCCTGGATCTAGTAAAGCATAAACATCAATGGTGAAGACTTTGATCATACCCGTGACAACATTTGGCGGGTTCTCTTGCTCTTGGCGGCTTGTGAATGCATAGAGGCGGTTTGCCCTCCACCCATACGAAAAGTGAATCCTCTAGGTGCATCCCTATATGGCCAAGAAATTGATGACCACTGAGGTCTGTTACCCAGATTTCCACTACCTTTCATGTTCTTAGGGCACTCTCTCATGAAGTGACTCTCTTGGCCATACATGAAACAACCTGTTTGGCCATCATGATATTCTCTGGGGTGGGTTCTACCACACATAGAACATATAGGAGCCCAACTACCTCCCTATTCAACGCTTCCTTGAGATTTTGCTGGCCTAGCTCTGTAACTCTCAAAATTCTGTCCATGATGCTCACCTTTTTTTCTAGGTGCAGACGTGATATAATACGATGGTGCAGACCCATTTTGTTTTGGAAACTGTGGCCTTTTCAAACCACGCTTCTGTTATCAAGAATCATTCCCAATCTTGGATTTATTGTTCATGTACTCCTCTCGGTCCCACAACTTTTCCTTTTCAACTTTCTGGACATAAACCATCAATCGGGATATGTCCATGTTCCCGATCAGCATTGTCACTCTGCCCTCCTTACTAGATGCACGACCCAATCTAGCGACAAACAAACTCATTTTGCTCCTCATATCCATATCCATCTCATGAGTATATTGAGACATTTGGTTGATTTTCAACTCATACTCACGAACAGTCAATGAGTCTTGTTTCGGAGTAAGGAACTCCCACACCTTTGCCTCCTTCAGTTCTCGTGGAAAAACCCGACCTAACAAAGCCTTTTTGAAACAATCCCAACTCGAATGTGGTGCATCCTCATCTCTACCCTCTTTCCACTAGTTAAACCATGTCCTAGACACATTTTTCAATTGATATGCAGCTAGCTCAAACCTTTCATTGTCAACCGCGTGCATCACCTCAAACACATTCTTCAGCTTTTTCACAAAGTTTTTCTGATCCTCAGTAGTGCTTGAACTAGCAATATTTGGAGTATTATTCCTCACGAATTCCCGAATCCTCAAAGTATCTTTCCTTTCATGTCGATCTCCTCTTTATTGCCCAACATGGTTAGTCACCTTTTAACTCAACATCCGGATAGCCTCACGAAACTTTGCATTGGTAACTTACCCTAGAGGTTACAATTCGGGTGAATTAGATACCTGTGGCTCCTATACATTTCTTCTGGCTGGATGACCTCTGACTGCTCTTCACGGAGGCAAGATGATCTGAAACACACGCAAGCAAGAATTAGAGGGGAACTTTTTAGAGATTAGCTCTAACTCACAAAAAAAGATGATTAAAGAATTGAGAAATTCCTAAATATTGTGGCCTCCTTATCATATATATGGATCTCTTTAAGCCGATGACTAATAATATATAGACACGACTTCATAAACCCCCTAGTACTCTTGTACTCTGTGCTCTCATATAAAGTTTTTTACGCCCAAGCCTACACTCTGCATGTGGCTAGCACCCAGTGACCATTGCTAATCTTAAGCGAACACTTGGTCTGGCTTAAATCACCGGAAGAATTAACTCGAATAAAATAATATCATGACATAATCTTAAAGAAATAATAATATTGGCTAAACTACTACTTAAGTCTGAAAACAAAGAAATATGAAATATAGAAATAAGAGACTTAACTGACAATCTGACTCTCTATCTATCTATGAAGCCTCTATAATCCTAAGATGAATGTTGGGAAAGACCCCACAACATTCTAATAGAGAAAAAGACTGAAAATATATAAAAAGGATCCTTTGTAATGCAAGGGGCTCACCACTCATGCGATTTGGAATGCTAAGCAACGATTTCAAGATTGAAAGGAATCAGAAGAAACTTACCTTGGCTCTGCATTAATCATGAATACATAACTCAATATATTTAAGGAAAATAAAATTAATGCATGAACAAACTGAAATTATATTTATATATGAAAGTAGTATAGTTTCGATGGGAGATTCTCTAACCGACAACCACTACTATGAGCCTAAGAGGTGATACACCATCTTGCCCACTCTTCAAGAACTATCCAATATTTTGTCGTCACATAAGACTCCTTAACTTAGTGGATCGACTATCTTAACTTATGTGATCATCTAAAAAGTACAACCTATATACCCAAAATGGCTACATGGTTCACATGGAGACTTGAGTTAATATGAACTTTAATCCCCAGATTGGTGCCCAATACTACTCCCAAAATATAATTTAATTCATGCTTTTAAAATAACTTCCTTCCTTTGGGTTGAGATAATTTGCTCAACACTTAAGCTTTAAAATTCCTCTTGGAATGAATGTTCCCTTTTCTTGTTCAAAACTCTTTTGGGAAACTTTGTTTCCTCTTAATTGAAATGGTAAAACATTTATAAAATTTTATGGAATACTTAGTTCCCTTATAATTATTGAGAAATGGACTTATCTCTTTACTTTTCCAAACTTGACTTGAATCTTAAATCAACTCTTAGGGAATACTTAGTTTCCTTATATTTCATTTGAAGAAAAGACTTCAACTTTAACTCTTCACTTAAACTTGAAACTTTAGCCTTAAAACAAAGTTAAAACGTTGAATTAAATCCCTTGAATACATTTTAGAAGTTTGATTTGGACTAGCTTCTTAACTTTAAACATGACTCTTCAACATCATTGACTTTGATCTTAACTTTCCTTGAATGGATTATATATTCGAAGTTATGATATAAGTTCTCTAGTGATTTATAGGTATTTTGAAATCATTTGAAGTATTTAGAATTATCGGAAGGTGGTAATATACCTAAGAAGGACTTACGACAGTTAAATTACGAAAACTATGTAAAAAGAGCCAATCAGGGCCCATAAATAGCTCTGGGCAAAACCCAATTGACTGAGGCTTGGTTTAAGCACATTTGTGGTGCGGCGCGCCAAGCCTTAGTTGACTTGGGCCAATTTTTAGCACGCCGCGCCGATGAGTTAATCAACTCGTTTTTCATCTCCAAACCCTAAAAACCTTCCTACTTAATTCACCAAGAACCCGGGACTACTGGTACACTCCATAACTATCATATTCAACTCAAAACTAACCTGAAGAAACAAGAATTCAACCAAGATTGGCAACCAACAATTCAATCTACAAGAATTCCAAACTTTTCTTCAAGAACATAACTTTTGACATGACATCCACTCATAGATTGCTGAATTGATACAAATTGGTGTGTGGGTGAATTAAACCAACACAAAATATCTCATGTACCTTAATAGGGTACACCCCCTATGGATTCCACTCGATGATCTTGGCATTCTTCATGAATCCTTGAACTTTTCTCCTTTTTTCTTCTTATCTACTATTTTCTCACAATCCCTAAGTGTGAATACTTTTGTAAAACTTACTTAAAACCTATTTTTACCCCTAATAAACCTTTAAAACGAATTAGGGAATAGTTGGGTGAAATGACAATTGTTTACCATTACAAAAATACGAATTGGACCTTTCTCAATCTAGTAGCCTAACTTCTGATAGGCATATCTCCCTCATATGGTATCTAAAATATGCAAACTCAAATACGTTAAAAAGATTTCTCTTACGTATTTCAAACCATATAAAGAATTTACTCTAACTGATCCTGAGCTAGAAGTTATGGCCTTTTGAAAATGACCAAAACTAACCTTTTTACACTTACAAAATTTTTCAGATTTTTCCTATTAAAATATGACAAATTTTAGTTTCTTAGATGATTCTTGGCTATTATGAGTTAAGAGATATTACATGTCTGACATATTGTTGTCTATGTGCAAAGCAAAGCTTGAGGGTGAAAATATATCACATCTACCGATTGTCCATGTATATCCGACGTATGTTCACTATGGAAAGTCGAAGTAGAAACCTACTTATCCAGTAGCAATTGGTCCTTGCTTTTAAAATACACACTTGTTCATGCATTCATATCTTATAACTATTCCCAATTAATGTAGAGGATTGTTGCGTATGTAGCAAGATTTAATGGGAAATAAAGGGAAGATGAAAAGAGAAGAACTTGGCAAGTTGGGAAATTGAAGAGTTGGGAATTTGAAAAGTCCTCTAATGTTTTAGTGAAAAGGCATTTTTCCCTAATCAGTGGTGGAAAGAAAAATAGGAGAGTTTAAATATATTGACACTCCTATTAATTTTCAAAATAAATGGAAAGAGGACTTCCCCCTCGCGTTGTCATCTTCGTCGCATGCTCAGCTCGGCTTAGGCTTTGGATTTTTCTTAGGCTTTGGCTATGGATTTGTAAAATGATCAATTGGAAGATTGTATTTTAGGACAAAGTTTGTTTTAATTATTTATTTAATTAATCAAATTAAATTAAATGGACAAATTTTTTTAGTTAATTTGTTAATTAACCGAAATACTTCAATTAATTGGTTAATTGACTGACCCGACTAGGATCCCGGTGCAACCCATTTTATTTTAATTCTTTCCTGTTTTTTTTGAAATTCCCACCGTTATAAGTGACTGCGCTGAAAGGTTTAAACTTTCAGGAACAACCAAGACCCTTTAAAAGATTACAACTTTCATGAATGGTCGTGTCGATTCTGAAAGGGTTGCAACCTTTTAGAACAATTCCTCTTGCCTATAAATAACATTCAGTTCTTTAGAATTTTTTTGACATCTTCTTCTTCTGCACAAAAATTTCTTTATTTGATTTACTGTTGTTGAGTGGTTGGCTAACACCAGAGATTTTGCTGTCAATAGGCTAGTGATTGATATCATTTGATTCTGGGAGGAAATATTCAAAATTAAACCTCAGATACTAGAGGGGAATAGTTTCTTTAATGTAGCGACCTTCATAATGAAATAGATCTAAATAGATCTTAGCTTGTGTTTTATGAGTTAATAATGTGTTAGAATAGTGAATTTTAGTTTAAGAGGACAGTTTTTTAAGTTTGGAAGTTAAACATCAAGAGACGACCAAGACGTTTGGAAACTAGCAGTGTGTATGCGCTAATGTGTCCTTGTAAGTTGTATGTGTTTTTATGTGTTGTTTGGAGTCTAAAAGCATTGGGGATGACTCTAACACCTCCAAGGACATGCTTAGAGTCAAAATTTCTGGTTATGACTCCCTAAGGACTGCCCTAGGGGTCCTTGAGGAGGATCCAACCATTGGCTAACAAGCTGCCCAAGGTAACAGAGTTTGTACATTAAAGGAACATGTCTGCGTGGCGTACTTGTTCATCCGAAGGAAAAATTTTACCTCCGCGTCACAATCACAATGCGGAATCTACTATATCAAAATTTATTTTCAATAATCTTGCGGGAAAAGCTCTGCGTTGCCGACTCTTTCCCGAAGATAATTCCAAAAATTAAAGTGATGATTGACTTGTTTAAAAAGGTCCAATTTATACATGGGTGTTTTAGGTATTTTGGGGGTGTATTATATATTTATTTTAGGTTATCAAACACCCTTTACCCTAATCAAAAACCCCAACCCTCAATTAGAATAAATATTTTTACATGCTCTCCCTTTTTTCTGAATTTTCTCTCTAGTTGAAACCTCCATTGATGAACTTCAAGCTCCAAGGAAGAATACCGAATCCTTCAAGTTTTCTCACAAATTATCGTGGGGTTCTTCATATTGAGGTATGGTGGTTCATCTTTCAACCTTCTTTCATTCAGTTATCCATTCTAAAGTGATTTTACAAGGTTTCAAACTCAAATTCTTCCATATTTGATTTTAAGCATGGGTCTTTGCATGAAAACGTTTTAATGGTTGAAATATATTATTTTCTATTTTACTTGAGGATTTTAATGTCAAAACCCCAACAAACCCTTGCTTATGCATATTATCAACATTTGGCTTATGAAGTGGGTTTGTGGCATTTGAATAGATAATGTTAGAGTTGTATATCTTTATGTTGTATTGCGAATTGCTACGGCCTTATTATGTATTATTATGAGGATTTTGTGAAGTATTGAGTAAATATTTCTAAGTCTTGGATGAAGGGTAAGTTTGTTGATATTGTTTAGTTCATATTGAAGTAAGCTTGAGTGTCATAGTCCACCTTTTGTTGCGGTGTTTACTTGAAGTATATGAATATATGTATGAATATTTGTATTGTGATTATGGACTTGCAAGCATAGCATGTGTATTAAAGTAATAATTATTATGTCTATTGAAGGCATAGCATGTGAATTGAAGTGATAATTATGATGTATATGTTTGATATGTCTTATAAAGTTGTTAATGTGTATCTTAAAGATATTATGTCTAAATGAAGTATATGTATATATAAAGCATTATATGTGAAGTATGAATAATGTAGTATGATCATGTTTAGAATTCAATGTAAATGGGGGATTGCAGGATAGACACTATATTCATTAGTAGAGGTGAAGTGTCTGAACCATTCCCTACTATAGCTAAAGAACTCTAGCAATGAAAAGGGGGATTTTGGGGTGACCATTATTCGTGAGTTAAGATGAAGTTTTTAGTAGAAACCTCACTATTCCCAAGAGCTTTCTAAGATAGGTTAGAGGGTTGATACCCTTCTTGAGTTTAGATGTTGTGTTCAAAAGTTACCTATAGGGATAAGTACCCTTTGTTAGTTAAGATGTGGTGTTAAAAGGTTATCCCTTAACCTACTGTAATGAATGTTTAAGACTCTGTGAGGGAGTTATACTTAGAACTGATAGGATTTGAAGAAGTGGTTGGTACATTTCGTGAGTAGAGATACTGTATCCAATGTACCTCTTGATGTCACAACCGGTTTTTCCCCCTAGACGTAACCGGCATCGTTATCTGATATACTGTGGTTTCACGGTATTATTAATACTTTTTTGTTAAGTTTAGTGTGTCCAAAAGCCTTTTTGTGCTAATTTTTATGTAAGTTTTTCTTTATTTGCACGAAATCTGTCTAAAAGAGGAATGCGGAGGTTTTTGAGCGAGAAATACAGAAAAGTACCACCTACGGAGCTTGTGACGGTTCGTCGTGCCTGTGACGGTCCGTAGGTGGCATCATAGTGCAGCTGCTGAAGGAAGATGGGGAAATATGACCAAGTGTGGGGTTACGGAGTGCGTGAGGGACGTCGTATTCATAACAGTCCGTCCTGCTGGTTCGTCATGAAGTTCATAAAAGTAGTCCCAGTACCCAAATTCCAACAGTTTAAGTGTTTTGGAACGGAGAACCTCGACGGACTGTTGTGCCTGTGACAATCCGTCAAATCTGCCGTCGAGGATAATGAAGAGAGCAGCAAAAGAAATTGAACAAGTATGGGATGACGGAGTCCATGACGGTCTATCGTGACCACGACAATCCGTTGCCAGGCCGGTCGACCCAGCCCGTTTTGACAGATTTCCAACAAATAGAGTCCTTATGTAATTAGGTTTTTCTTTTTTTATAAATAGTTTAAAAAACCTCGTTTTGGAGGTTACACTCTGTATTATTTGGTTAGGCCCTTGATTATTGTTAGACTCTTGATTATTTTTTAGACCTTTTGTGAGATTCTTGATTATTTTGAGATTCTTGTAATTGATTGTTGATAATTTTTGTTGATTAATCAAGCGAACTTTCAGATTTAACTCTTTCTCATTGAAGTAAGTACATGAATTCCTATACCATATATTTTAATATTGTGATTATGACTATGGGTAACTAAACTCCATAACTAGGGTTATAGGAACCATAGGCAAATAATGAGGTTAAACCTAACTAAAATAACAATTCTAGATTAGTGTCTTGCATGTTTTGATAATTCTTTAGCTTAGAAGTCTTTTTAACGGATGACCAACGTTAGAAATCGCCTTTCTACTACTTGATGGACCAAGGAGGTAGATAATAGGAAAAGAATTATCAACATAGATTTAGTATGCACTATCTAACAGGCTAGTATTGATTGGTACGACGTATTAACTTAGTCAAATATCGAATACGATGCTTAATATGAGGTAAAGATAAGGGTTAGTATAGCAACACACGTAGCCGGACCAAGGTGCGGAGTGAAACTTTCTAGATGTCGGACCAAGGATTTAGAAATACATAACTTATCACTTTGCATGCAAGATACTAGGAAAGAATTGTTATAGTTAGAATTATCAAGTTATGAACCTGTGGTGAACATGTAAACCCTAGTTACTTTGATTAATTTATTAAACTTCAACATTCGAAGCTGTTAGTTGTTTCTTCTAATTTCGCTAGTTATTTTCATTTATTTAGAAATAGAAAGCCCCCCTTTTATCATTTTTGCTTTCCAAGGAAGTAATTGACTGAACAATAGTAATAATAGATTGAAGTTAAGTCTAAACTATTTTCCTCGTGGGAACGATCTCAACCTCATTAGTTGGATTATTTACTTGACACGACCGCTTTACTTTTTGAGAAGTAAGTTTGACCATATCAAATTTTGGCGTCGTTGCCGGGGAAAGTAGCCTTTTGATTAACTTAAACTTATTACTATAGTTTAGTTGATATTTCCTTGATTTTACTTTGTTTTATTGTTTTTGATTCGTGCAGTTACACCCTCCTTGTATGCCAAATACACAGAGAGGAAAAGAACCCATGTTTCCCTATGATCACGAATTAGAGCTACACTATGTAACATGAATCAAAACTTGGGAATTAATAATGATAATCCAAACCAAAACATCCCAGCTCCGGTTGATGTTCCTGGTAAGTTGTTAGCTGACGCCTTGGTTGAACACCAACAGAAGGGACAAAATCCCGCTACACGGCCCCAAGCATACTACAGAGGCTATGACAACATAGCAGACTCCGATGGGCCACCTGTCTTGCCTCCTCTGCCACCAAGCCACACCTTCGTGGTAACTAGTAGCCTGATGCAAATGCTCACTGCCAGAGGTTTGTTTTCAGGGCTACCTTCTCAGGATCCACATGCCCATAAAGCTAAGGAAAGGTCAGTGTGTAAAAGTTGTGTAGGGAGGCCTGACTTGGACTTGGATGTAATAGGGCTTAGAGTGTTTCCTCTCTCATTGATGGGAGAGGCTTCTATATGGTTCACTGAGCTCCCTTACAACTCAATTTTCACTTGGAACCAACTAAGAGATGTTTTCTTAGCACGCTACTATCCGGTCTCCAAGAAACCAAACCACAACGACAGAGTGAACAACTTTGTGACACTACCAGGAGAGTCAGTTAGTAGTTCTTGGGATAGATTCACCTCGTTCTTGAGAAGTGTCCCAAATCACCGTATAGATGATGAGTCACTGAAGGAATACTTCCATCGGGGACAAGATGATAATATAAAGCGGTGTTGGACACTATAGCAGGTGGATCTTATGGGGAGTGTCCTTATGCTGAGATTGCTGAAAAATTAGAGGAAATATCCCGAATAATAAAGCTTGGAATACTAGGAAGTCAGATACCGGGAGGAATACATTCGCAGTGCAGTCCACTCACAACCCAGCCACAAATGAGATTCGTGAAGAAATGGCTCAGTGAGAACTGAGCTTGGGTTGGTACTAAAACATATCACTGGGGGTGCAGAAAAGATAAATGCAGTTAATTACTTGCCTAAACCACCACCACCTAATGATGAATGCTATTATGCGGAGGATTCCTATGCAGTAAATGAGCAGTCGGGGGGTTTCCGACCAAGTCCCGAGGCTCAAATCAGGATAATTGGCGCCAAGGTCAAGGGAACCAAGGTCCGATCTATGGTAACTATAACTGTGAGGGTCATTATGTCCGAGATGGAAACTACAACCGCGACAACAACTCCAACATGGGTAACTACGGTAATAGAAATGATAGGAATGGGCCCTATGTCCCTCCTCAAAATCGTGAAGTTACTCCTAGGGATGGTGGAGATAGTATGGCGTGAGTTGAGGATATGTTGCGCAAAATGATGAGGAGGTTCGATGCTAGTGATGAGCACACTAAAGAGTAAGGTGTGATTTAGCAGGTATTGGGTAAAAAGTCGATACACATGCAATATCGATTAAGCAGATCGAGTTGCAAATGGCCCAATTAACAGCGACTGTGAATACACAGCAACCGGGCACTCTTCCTAGAAACACTGTCCAAAATCCGAAAAATGATGCAAATTGTATGACAATCACTACTCGGGGTGGTAAGCAAACCATTGACCCACCTATGCCGTCTAATGAGGAAAAGGTGAGAAAGGATGATGATAAGGTGGTAAGGGTAGTGGTGAAGAAGAAGAGAGAACTGGAAAAGATGCAGAAGTCCCTATGAAGGTAATTCCCATGCCTAGACCACCACCACCGTTCCCTCAGAGATTAGTGAAAAAGACCGAGGATGGTAAATACCAGTGTTTTATAACAATGCTGAAGCAGCTTTCTATCAATGTCCCTTTGGTAGAAGCTCTAGAACAAATGCCCGGTTATGCCAAGTTTATGAAAGATTTGGTTACAAAGAAAACGTCGGTCACTTTAAAGGATGATGATAGAATGCAGCATTGTAGTGCTATTGCTACAAGATCTCTCGTACAAAAGAAAGAAGATCCGGGAGCGTTCACTATTCCTTTTATAGTTTGGTCATTACATTTTGTGAAAGCATTATGTGATCTGGGGCAAGCATAAATCTCATGCCCCCTCTCGAGTTACAAGAAGTTTGGGGAAAGCATAAATCCCAAAACCCCCTGCGATGCGGCTAGTGATTGATGATCGAACAGTGAAAAGGCCTATAGGGATACTCCACGATGTGCTAGTAGAAGTGGAGTAGTTCATATTTCCGGCAGATTTTTTTATTCTTGATTGTGAAGTCAATTTTGAAGTGTCTATTATTCTTGGGAGGCCATTCCTTGCTACAGGTAGCGCCTTAGTTGATATGGAAAAGGGGTAGATTAAATTTCGGTTGAACAATGAAGAAGCGACCTTCAACATTTGTAGGTCCGTGAGGCAGAGTGGTGAGCTCAAATCGGTATCCGACATATCCCACAAAGAAAAGATGAAGAAGGAGAATGAACAAAAAAGTGAAAAACAAGAGTTTATGGTTGGGGATTTGGTGCTTTTAGACAGTTCAAGGTTGCATTGGCTTCCGGGCAAGCTCAATTCCAAACGGACTGGCCCTTACTTTATTACCCAAGTATTCCCTCATGGAGAAGTTGAGTTAAAAACCAAGGAGGGAGTGTGGTTTAAGGTGAATAGAGAACGAATAAAAGTCTATTTTGGGCATACAACATCGGTGAATGAAGTGATAGAGGCATACCATCTTGATGAAGGCTGAGTAATCAAGTGTCCTTTGTCCTGCCGCGACATTAAATCAGGCGTTTGTTGGGAGGTAACCCAATACTTATAGTGTTTTCTTTCTAGTAATGGAGCATTTTCTACTAATGGGTTTTAAATATGCAGGCACATCACTAGGAAATTCTACAGAAAATTACTCTGCAGCAGTCACTGACGGATACAGCGACGGACCGTTGCTCCTGCGACACGCGTCGCATGAATCCATCGTGCCACGTACGTCTTTCTGTTATTTTCAAACTAGGGCACACGCGATGGAACCATCGACGTACCGTCACAAATGAGACGGACTGTCATCGGGGAATCGTCGCGTCATTAATTAAGTGTACCCGACCCGACACGGCTGGGGTTTTTTTTATAAAAAAAATCAACATTTAAAAACCCCACCCCTTCATTTCACCCCATTCTTTCACTCTTTCTCCATTTCCCTCCCTTTTCAACATTCAAAGATCATACCCCTCTCTCTCTTACAACCGATCATTTTTCCCTAAATTCTCCAAATTCCTAAAATTCATCATCTTCTAGTCGGAGCTGCTGATGTGGGTGTCTTCTTGATCACCAAGTACCTTTCCCTCTTGTTTTTCTCAAATTCTCAGGTATGTGTCTTTAATATCTACTCATTTATATAGGATTTTTTTATCAATTAGTATTAGCCTAGTTCTTCTTGATATGTTCATTCTTTAATAAAATTTTGTCTGACCTAGGTTAAAAATCCTCGAAATTGCCCTGTTAAAACCCTAGAAATAGGTGCTTTAGCATTGCTAGTTTACTAGGTATTTGGGTTAGACAAATGTAGGTTAGAACACTACAAATTCGATTTGGGTCATAGGGGATGAATG
Source organism: Solanum corneliomulleri (assembly GCA_027704805.1). Lineage (NCBI taxonomy): Eukaryota > Viridiplantae > Streptophyta > Magnoliopsida > Solanales > Solanaceae > Solanum > Solanum corneliomulleri. The sequence goes on from JAKWIY010000520.1 coordinate 12,497, forward strand.
GGGCATCCCCAGTTCTGTCACTGAGTTACAAAATGAGACCCCGATGACGGACCGTCATTGGGTCTGTTCCAAGAGCCCTAACACCCCACCGTCTAGTTTTCTCCAAGTGTCCACCAACGGCCACATGCGACGGACTTCCCACGACGGTCCGTCCTGCACAACCGTTCTGGTTGTAAGAGACCCTATTCCTAAGGGTCTCTCACTTTTTTCTAAGTGTCCTCCAACGGACACATGCGACGGATTGTTATTCCTACGATGGTTCGTCCTGCATGACCATTATGATAGTCAGAGACCCCTCTCCTAAGGGTCTCCATATTTTTTTCAAGTGTCCTCTGACGGACACCTACGCGGACCGTCATACTTGTGACGGTCCGTCCAGCATATATCGTCATACTTATCAGAGACTCTCCTTCAGGGTTCTCAATATAAACAATGTCTAGGTAAGACACGACGGACCCCATGACGGTCCGTCATACTCACGGCAAGCCGTCACTTGGCTCGTCATGTTTCACTGTTACTATAGAAATGTCATTACATCTTAACTCTTATATTATTTTGTGTGGTTTTGCTTGTCGTGTTTGCTCCTTCTAGTACTAATATTGATTTTTTACATCTACTATCTATTATGACACTAAAACGAGATCGAGTCTACGCACGCGGGCGATCGAAGTATGTCGCCCCGTCTGCCCGCCTGGTCATTGGCTCTAATTATGAGTGTGACCGCGAGTACGTGCCTCCAGGCACTTCCACCCCATCCCGAGCTGCATGTGCTGCCAAAGCCACACCCAAAAAGGTGGCGTCCAGCATAGTCACTACCTCCCAGTCTGATGAGGAGCGCACACTGACCGGCACACCTTCTGGGTCAGCTAATAATGAAGAAGGAGCGTCTGGCTCCTTAGGAGTTTCGTGGTTGGAGAAAGCTTCCGGATCAGCTGAGGTTCCCGCACCCGCACTCGCCCTGCTGCAGAGTCTACCTCGTCTGATGAGAATGACAGTTCAGAATCCACACCTGGTTCACCGAATCGTGCTCTCACCCCTGTGATCGACCAGCCCAACCTGTGGTGTGTCGACGGGCAGTATCAAGTCTATTCCGATGCATAGTTCTTGAATGACAAAATAATCATGACTCGGACACTTACATTGGAGCGGCGGGTCCTTACGAGAAGTCTCCCGACAATGCCAGAGATCCACTATCTCTTTACCATACATCGACTAGAGTGGACAGCGCGTCCGTTGGGACATTCTAGTGAAGAGATTGTCCGAGAGTTCTACGCATCCTACGTAGTGACTCTACGATCACAGATTGATAAGCGGGCTTTCCCCGCCAAACAGGCCCCACTGGAGCAGGTCTGAGTACGTGGCGTTCAGGTTGATATCTCTCTGCCTGCCATCCACCGGTTTCTATACGGCGAGAATGTTGATGCTAATCGGACTCCTCTCACAACCGAGTTTGACTACCGATGGCAAATTGTTAAAAATGGACAATTCCTGCGTGAGCCATCGTTAAGATAGACCACCAAGAGGTGGATGGACTTGCACTTTTCCGTTTATGAAGAGGGTGCCGACTGGGTGACCGAGCCGAAGATGGCCATCAAGAAGGCCAACCTGACTTTCACGGTGAAGTTGTTGTGGTTGATTGTCCGCCACTGCCTTTCCCCCACAGCCGCTGATAATATCGTCACATGGGATCGAGCAGTACTGATGTCGGCAATGATAGTCGGGTTTGAGGTGGATTTTGCGTGTCTTCTACAGTCGGTCATGCACGAGTGGGCTTTAAAGGTCACAACTACTTACCCTTTCCCGTGCATGATATTTTCTCTATGCACGTCCGCAGGTGTACCTATATGGCACGTTGATAAGCTCAAGACCCCTCTGGGCACTGTTGATATCAACTTCATCAGGGATGAGACCAATGAGTGGGCTACACGCTGAGGGCCCCGACCAGAGTTGCCACCACTTGGTGACAATCTGGCTGATACGGTAGCACAGGCCCGCATGGCTACGCAAGCGGCTTCCACTGACACTACCCCGGTCGAGTCTATCCCGGGTAGTAGCATTGCCTTGATCTCCTCTAGCTCAGCCCCTTTACCCGCTCTGGTCCCGCTTGATAGGGTCTTGAAATTAGAGGCACAGATGGCTACACTTATGCATCATATCCAGCCTTGGATGCAGAGGTCTATTGTCGAGGCAGAAGAGCGCTTGGAGCGGATAATGGTCCAGCAAACAGAGTGGAAGATCGCTGAGGTTCATCAGCGCTTGGACGCTTTTGAGTTGCGGGTGCTAACCCGTCCAGCCCCTCCGGTGGATGAGTCAACCCTTCAGGCTGCGATCGACATTTTTCGCGCAGATATTGATATGATCTTAGAGGGTAGGGTTCCTGAGTCTGAGGCCCCTTCTATAGAGCCTGCAGAAGACACAGTGCTGGCGGCCCTATTCGCCACTTGAGACATTCCACCACCTCCCCCTCGAGAGCATGCCAAGAGGCATAGGGGTCGAGAGGAGGATGAAGCTCAAGCACAGAAGAAGGAGCATCGTGAGTTAGAGACTGTGAGGAGAGCCTCGCTTGCTGAGGAGGAGGCACGTCATATGAGAGCAGGAGAGTTAGCTGCTGGGGCGTCTAGCTCCAGAACTGTGGAGATAGCGGGAGCCACTGCTGATAGTGTTGTTGATGCTGACGACACCATTGAGGGTGTCCTGATTACAGAGGTAGTGGGTTACGGGGAATAGGATCCACCAGCTTGCTTATCGTCAGCGCTTTGCGCCCCAGGTTTGCTTCACATACACTCTAGTATTTCAATTTTTTTATGCATTTGGGACAATTGCATGTCTTTTTTTGGGGGGTGGGGTAAATCGAAAGTGAGTGCTAGGGTGAAGTCTGAGTAGCCCAATTCACTATCCTCTTTTGGGGTTTTTCTTGCCTGTGTTCTTTTTCTCCAAAGACTGATTACTTTTTCAAGTGAGTGTGAGGAAGATTTGGATAGTCCACTATTTGTACTATGCTAGAACTTGCCTGGTTAGTCCTGCTAAAAGTAAGTTATAATAGACAATTAGGAAAGGATCATAGGCCATTATATAATATAGCCCATTGTTTAGCCTAAATAAAAGAAAACCAAATGAAATTTATCCTTTTTTGATCCAAATGATTTGAGCTTACACTAGACGTTTCTTTTTCACCCTAACTGATCTTTTTTTGAGAATAATGTGTTGTCCCTGATCCCTCCTTAGACATGTGCACCTCAGCTTATGTCAAAAGCATAAGTTGAGGGTGGCTAATGCAGTAAACAACCTTTTTTATGGCTCTGACCCAACTTTGGGTATTGTGTACTTTGACTCATGGCAAAGCCATGAGTTGAGGGCGGCTATTATGAGGAATGCTCTGGAAAGTGGGGTTGAAAGAACAAAGAAAGATAAAGAACAAAAGTAAAGTGACTCAAGAATTAGTTGAAAGAAAAGTAAAGAAAAAAAATATACAAGAAATACAAGCAAGAAAAGAAGGTAGTCACTTGCACAAATGAAGAAAACTAAAAGGGAAAACAGCAAAGGTGAAAGAATATAAGAAACTGGGCAAAATAAAATGATAGAAAATGGTATGTTTAGCCGACATGTCAAAGAGGGAAAAAAGTCACTAAAGTATACCTAAATATACCCTACCTGACCCTCAGCCAGTGTTACAAGCTACGAATGTCCTATTGTGATCCTAAGAGTTGTATAACAAACTTAAAGCAGTGAAAATAAGGGAAAGCTTATGGCTATAAGTATGAATGAGTGTGAATTTGTTCTGAGAGTGAGTGTTGAAAAGTAATCCTTATACTCAAACTTAAATCATTGTGTGAAAAATGAGGATTTTGTTTTGAAGTGAGGACACTAGTTGCAGTACCAAAAATATTAGCACCTCGGTGAGAAATTGAAGAGGATAGGTGTTAGTGCATGGTGAGTCTGTGTCATCATCTGATTCCACATAATTCAAGCCTAATAGTGATAGCATGCATAAATATGATGAGATTGATCGGGATTGATAGCCAAATGATTGAGAAAGGTAAAACATGGATACTATTGTACAAAGATTTTGTATTGAGTCATAATGCATCGCTTGAGGACGTGGTGCTACCTGCGCCTCTTTCTAGTGATCGAACCAAGTCTTAGCCACATTCTTGAGTTGATATGCAGCGTTCAACTCTCTCAGCATCAATCACATGCATCATATCGAGTACCTTCTTCAACTCTTCCATAATGTTTTTTGGATGCTTGTATTGTTCGAACCAGTGAATCTTGGGGGATTCATCCTCATGAATTCGTGATTCCTCAAAGTGTCAGACTCTTTTTGTTGAGCTCTACTTTGTTTCCCGACTTGTTGGTCACAACTTGACTCAACATTTGGATAGTCTCACGAAACTCAACATTGGTAACCTCCCCTTGAGGTTGCACTTCAGAAGCATTGGGTAACTCATATTCTTGAGGTTTAACATTCCTCCTAACTGGGCGACCTCTTGTTGGTCTTTGTGGAGGCATAGTTATCTGAAACAAGCGCAAGCACAAACTAGAGAAAGAATTTTAAGGGTAAACTCTAACGCCAAAAATTAGTATGAAAGAAGTTAGGAATTCCTAAATGTTGTACCCTCCTAAGCATAGATGTGGCGCGCTTCACATTGATGACAAAGACGCTACAGACATGACTTCATAGACTCCCTAGGACTCTTGAACTCTGTGCTATGTTACCAAGTTTTTCATGCCTCGAGACTACACCTCGGACATGGCTGAAACCTAATGACCATAGCTGGTGTTGAGTGAAATTTCGGTCAGGCTTACTTGACTCATCGGAAGACTTGACTTAAGAAATTAAAAAAATACTTAGCCAAAGTGACAACACAAGTCTTAATGTTTAAAAGTTAAATGAAAAGGCCAGAGAATCTAACACTATCAGTCTATGAAGCCTCTAAAATAAAGAAGGATTTTGGGGCAGGATCCCCAATCATCATACCAACTAAAAACTAAAAACAATAATTTAATTGATAAAGATGTCCTACGGAATGAAGGGAGGCTCACCAAATAACTTTGAGTTGATCACTAGATCAACGGTAAGTCAGAATGTTGATCCTATTTACCTACGTCTGCATCATGATATGATGCAAGCAAATTGCCATTAGTACATTAAATGTACGACTATGCGAGTTGGAATGCTAAAAACAACTTAAGCTTGAAAAGGAGTAAGAAGGAACACTTATTTTGGCTCTGCTAAACTCATGAATAACTAACTCATTTCATTCATTTTAAAGATATGTGCAATATAAAAAACTGTTTAAACCATGGCTATGAACTATGTATACGCAAAGATAAAATTGACTTTAAGATATATGTAAAATTATAAAATAATTTGATGTAAGTCATAATATTAATAAAAGACATCATGCTTACTCTCAATGTCTACTTGTGCAATGTATGAATGAAGTCCCATACCCCTATTCATACTAAGCAGAACCTCTTCAGAAACTATGCCACTACTACTATGGGAGTTTCTCTAACCAACACTATCACTTAATAGTTATAGTAATGATACAACATTTTAACTCACGCTGCCAAGGACCTGAACTACCTAATGGATCCACTAGTAAACGGTGAAAAGGATTCATCTAAAAAGTATGACATTTTTCTACCCATGATGGGTACTTGTTTTCATGGAGACTACAGTAAACATGAAATTGCATCCACACATCGGTGATCCATACTCCTCCACAAAAAATATACTTATCTTGTATGTTTTAAAAACAACTTTTCCTGCGATTTGAGATTAGTTCTAAAAAACATAGCTCAAAGGCTATCTTGGAATTCGCAGTTTCCCTGCTTGCTTGTTTTTATAATGTTATAACTCTTTTATGAAAACTAGCCCAAAGTCTCTTTGGAAAACTTATTTTCCTTACTTGTTTAAATATGAAAACATTTTAAATCTCTTTGTGGATACTTAGTCCCCCTATATTTTTGAAGAAAATAACTTCAACTTAACTCTTTACCACTTAGCTTGAAACTTGAGCCTTAAAATTACTCTTCGTGAAATACTTAGTTCCCTTATATTTCTATGAAGTAAGAACTTCAACTTTTTACTCTTTTTGAAACTTAAATATTAGGGAATACTTATTTACCTTATAAATTTCTAAGAAAATTGAACTCAACTCTTTTGTCTTTGCTTAACTTGTAACTTGAGCCTTAAACAAAGTTAACATGTTTGTTAAAAACTCTTGGAAACTTTAGAAACTTGTTTTGACTTGCTTCTTAACTTTTTTACTTGACTCTTAGCTGCTTAGACTTTGATCTTAACTTTCCTTGAATTGGATTATGAATTCAAGGTTCATGATTTCATCTTTAGGGATGATTTCATGATGCTTAGATGTACCTTAGAGTCTTGGAATCAACTAGAAAACGTGGGTACATCACTTAGGAACTAGTATGAAAAGATGGGGAATGAATGGGATGAACTGGTGTCCTTAGTGCTCTAAGAGGCGGGGCTCCAGGTCCCAAACTTTAGAGTCCAAGTCTGGGGGCTCTGGTTGCGTACCACCTAAAGGCCCTATCGAAAGAGACTAACTTATGGGGCTATGGGAGGCGCGGCGCCCAAGGCCCAACGGATGCGCGTTTTGACTTTTTTTTATATTTTTCATCTATAAACCCCCTCCCTGGATCTTACTCCAATGACTTAATATCACTAATAACCTCATTACACAATAGATTAGACTCAAAAAATAACCCGGAAACACGAATCCAATCACTAAAAGCATACTAAAACGCAACCATCAAGAAATCAACCTTTGTTCTTGACAAACTTCACCGTTTATCATTCAATTTACTCAAAACTTACCGAAGTAAAAAAATTGGTGTGTGGTTGAACTAACTTAACACAGAGATATATCACATACCTTTTTATGGGTCACCCCCAACAAATTCAACTCGTGAAACCTTAGAGTTCTTGATGGATTTTTCTCCTTTCTCCTTCTTCTATTCTCTTTTCTCCCAAGCCCTAAGCGTGACTAATATTTTGTAAAACTTACTTAAGGCTTAGTTTGAGCCCTAATAAACTCTTAAATACAAAATAGTTGGGTGAAAAGACCACTTTAACCATACTAAAATCCGGATTGGGACCTCACTTTATCCAACAGCCCAACTTTTAATAGAGTTTAAAAGACCTCTATAAGGGATTTCTAACCATATAAAGAACTGACTCTAACTAATATTGATCTAAAAGTTATGGATGTTTTAAAATGGACATAAACTCATTTTTTACACTCAGGAAATTTTCCAGATTTCCTATTCTTTCCTAAAGTGATTATTTTTTGTTCCTAGACTATTCCTAGATAATTCGAGTTACGAGATGTTGCAGAACCTGAATGGACCGATTACTGAATTGTTGTCAGAAGGTAACCATCAAAAATATCATGCAACAATAGTGAAATACTATCGTGAGTACTACCATAAAAAAGGTCAAGATGAAACTTCTACATTGTTGCGTTACAAGATATAATATAACATATGAACTAAATATATGATCAGATTTGACAATTTTACATTTGATGCTTGTTTGGATGTTTGTTATTACTTATTGCATTGTATCGTCTTGTTACTTTAAATACAATGTTTTTTATTAAAGACAAGTTAAGTTTTGTTGTATAGTTTTGTTAAATCCTTTGTTATGTAATGACAAAAAGTCTAATGTTATATATGTAAAGAAATAGTTAAAATCCTTTAATGATACTAAGGATGGTATCAAAAGGAATTGTTGATATTGGAAACACTATAGTGACACAATTATTCGTTCAACCAACTAAAAATAGGAATTTGTAAGCATTTGTGAAACGAAGTTCATTTTTCTAGTCATAGATCTAATCAAGCATAAAGATATTATGGACAAAGTTTGAGAAGCATCAAAGGCATGGGGTATAATCTTTTTCAAAGTCATTGATCATGTCATTGCATTAGTTTTCCTATTGTATTGGGCAAAATCAATTGACTACATGTGGAACTTGACAAAAAGAACAAAGAGAGTTGGGAAAGTTGGTTACCTGAGAAGGCATTCTCGATAAAGGGAAATAAAAAATTGATACATGCCGCTAAGGAAGGTTTTTATGCTTAGGACGTACACGATATTCAAAGTATAAGCTGTGTGAAGGAACCATATAGACCTGAAGCCTGCAGGAATACAACTAGAATCACCCATGCACCCTCTGTTATTGGTCTTGGTACTTGAAAAATCACCACAATAATTATATCATCTTAGTCAAATTTATTTTTACTTAGTAGGATTATCATTTCTCTTAAAATTCCACACAAATTCATCAAAAATATAGACTTATAGTATCGTCATACAGTATTAGCTTTAGCACCTAAAAAAGATGGAGATGAACATCATGAGTTATCCCGAAGAACCAAAAAGATTTCTCGTTCCTCAGGATTCATCAAAGCTCTCATCTAATATAAAACTAGAAGCACATAGACCAACATAGATTAAATAGAGAAGAAAATCCAACATATTAAATATCGGAAGGAAGAACTTCTCATGAACTTTCCCTACCTTCTAAAAGAGAAGCTAAAGCCAAAATATATAAGGCACAAAATTGGCCAGAAGGTAGAAAGAGGACATCCAAATTATTAAGTAATACTGAAGTCTTAAAGGATATGCAATGTATTTGAATTTTCTATAGTAAATTGCAAACAACGAAATAGTAATCAGAATAAGAGTTCAAAGAAATCTTGTTCAAAACTTGTAAAAATTAAACTCCCATATCTCCATCTCATTTTGGACGAAACACGACTCTTTCAACAATGAGTCCACCTTTGTAAATATGATTCATCTCAAACAATCTTGCTTCAACAGGACCATCAGTGCCTTTCTTGCTATCAAAATATCCCAATTTTACTTACATCCATCCATCTCCTCTCATTTTTGGGATAAACCAACTTTCTTGCAATCCTGAAAGGGGCACAGTGTTGGACTGATTTTCAGAATTAGTTTCACTCTCACAATTATTAAACCTAATACTTGATTTTGCGGATTCATATCTAAAATCACACCTATTTACCAACTTGAACACCAAATAAGCAACATATTCTTTTTTTGTGACAACATTCTCTGCCTATTAATCCACGAATATCCAATTCGACGATAAAATATGCCACACCAGAGAATATGCAAATCATTGCAAGAAACATTTAAGGAAAATTTATATTTAAAGAAAAATTTAAAATACGTAGGGCTTTATTTCTTTAGTAGATGCACCAGATGCAAATGTAAAAAAAATAAAATTAAAATACTGAGTGTCAAAATGTTATTCAATCAGCTTTTTATAGCATTTTTTTATTTTTTACCATCAAAACATATATAAGAACCAGCGCACCGTGTATGTGTCATATAAAGACCATTATTGGTGAAGTTAATTAAGATATTCCTATTAAATATGTCTCCATTCAAGGGCATGAACCACATTTTCTAAACTATAGATAAATATTAACAAACTTTGTTGTGTGCTAATTGACCCTTATTAATCATATCATATAATACTATCTTACTATATTATGCTAATAGAGGAAAGTTTTTAACATCAAAGTTTATGCATTAGACTTTAGCTACTCAAAAGCATTTCGTAGGAAGATTTATATCATATCGAGGGTTCGAACCTAAAACCTCTATTTAAGAGAGGAGCAACCCCGTTAACTGTTTGACATTCTTTGATGGTAATTTTTGTTCTTAGTTGTAATATTAATCTAAGATCTCCTATCCCAATACATTATATGTGCAAATTTTCCATGTTGAGCCACTATCATTTATGGAGTCATTAGTAACAGATAGTTTCTTCTACTACCCAATAATAATATACATATAGAATGCATAACGTAATTCATGATTTTTTCTATCCAGATAAAATTGCCCTAATGTCTGATTAAGTGCACATTATAATGAAGGTAATCATAATTCATAATTTTAGGTTACACATAAATGAAGACAATATTATCTTTCACATTGATATATTTATTTGCTTGTCCTTTAAGTTTCTACTGTTACAATAGCATTTATGCATAGCTTTTAGATTGTATTTTATATAAGTTAGACGTCAAAGCGATAAATCATTTGATTCCTTTTGTCCACAACAATCTATCTTTTTACTGTTATTTTCAGGTTAGCTTCATAAATAATATTTAGGTCATTTTTTTCAATAAAAAAAGCTTATTTATTTTTACCAATTGCTACTATTTAGTTCTTATATATCTATGAGCTAACTTGTATTATTTTATCGAACACTATCTATCAAATTAAGTGATTGGTGTTCGTTCTCCCAGGTTTGGAGCACCAAGCATCAATCACAGAATTCATAGTGAGGGAAAAGTCAGTGTAAACACAAGAGGAAAGGAACAAAACTACTTTGTTTAATAAAACCTCTCAAAGAAAAACGTATTTTTAGATCAATGAAGTTGCATATCAAATTAAGAAAATGGAAAGAGATGAACCTCGAATTGGGGCATTGACCCCATTGCCAAGAGTATGCATCATCACTATCTCAAATTATGAGCTCTCTCGGTGCTATCATAAAGGACTTCTTCCCACTATTTTTATCAACAAAAAAACTATGAAAATAAAAAAAAAATAGTTTGAGTAATCTGAATTCACAACATGTCAAATCAAAGAAAACGTTTTTCCTAGTATGTTTTTCATTTCTATGCATTTTCATCTTACATGTTTGGATGGTTACTACACAACTATAGTTTCATAATGTGTCATATTGTATTCATTTATTAAATGAAATAATGTTTCAATAGATTGGCTTTCATGTTATGTTTGCCACACATCAACAATTGAAGATTATAAACCTACAAAATTATAAAGAAAAAATAGCTCGCGTGGTAAAGTTCATCTATACAAGGGGAATAGACTTCGATAAAATAGGATTATCAAAAATTAAGAAGATCAAAATATAGCATAGACACACACCACACAAAATTATTCATTATATAAATTGAGACTTTCATCATCTCATAATCATGTACTTAGTGATATAATGAATAAAATTGAAGTAAAAATTAATATAAATATTATAATTAAAATAAAAATATGATAAAATAGAATATAATAGATAGCAATCACTCAAATGATATATTATTCAATTTGAATATCTTAAATTTAAACAGAGAAATACAATAAAAATAAAATACTAGGTGATCATTTTTTTTCACTTACTTGAGTTATTAGAGTACTTTGATATTAGGTAACGAACTATAGGAAGGAAAATGGTTCAATTGAATCACCTTGCTTGAAATTTCAGTGACACAAGTTGGGTTACATGATTTTTATAATCATACATGGACAATTGAATTCACTTAATATAAGGAAAATTCTAATTTAGTAATAAAGACAGTTCATAGATTATTTTAGATTATGAGTTTAAGCCTTAAGTGTGACACCTTGCATTTTTTTTATCTCTATACATAAATTTTTTACTCTGTCACTATCCAGTTCATGTGTTGATGGAGATACAAATATATGAAGATACTAGTTAATGATTCAGATTAACCCAATACTTACATATCTTAGCATCAATTTATGTGTAAAAATCATGATAAATTTAAAAACTAGTAGATATGAACCCACAACATTAAAAATAACAAGTTAAAAAGAACCTTGAAATTTAATGCATAAAGATTAAATTTTGATTTTGCCTTGTGTGAGAAGTAGCATGTATCAATAAATAATTTAGATATGTACACACAATCGATATTAAAATAAAAATAAATAATATCAAAAAAATAACCACATCGAAATAGAATTTTACTAGTTTTCCTCCATCAAGAAGAATGGAAAAATCACACAAACGGAAAAAGAGATCCTTTTTGGCATTGCAAACAAAGAGTAAACCCAAATCTATCAACTATTTCTTGATAATTAGGGGGCAGAAATCTTCCCCAAATTTCATTTGACTCAACAAAAGATTTGAATCCTTTGGATAAAATTATTGTTCTTACTTCATCTGCTAGAGTTGTTTTTGAAATGATTTCAAATTCGCAATCTTCTGACAAACTTTCAAAATAATCAATTGGAGCAATAAAATTGGAAGAACTCATGTCACAACTAATATAAAAATACACAACAATTACTTTTGTTCAAAAATTGTATGTGCAAAAATAATCAAAGAGGAAATATTTTTAGAAATTTATATTGCCAACTATAGTTCTAAATACATATAAACTTGATTTTATGTTTTTCTATTGTAGTTTAAATATATAGTATACCAAAATGTCACTTTATATTAAGTTCTTCCTTACTCAATACTCTAACATTATTTACCCTAATAGGATACTAATTATTAGAAAAGACCTTCAAACTACATTAAATTTTATTGTTTTATTATTTTAAAAAATAATAGAAAAGACAACTAATTTCACCACGAGTTTACAATAAAAACTATAAATATAAAACTCTTTGCTTCTTGGATGAAAGTTTCAATAATTAATATCTCATTTGTCCATAGAGTTTGAAATTAAAACTTGAAATTTAATTTTTTTTAAAAAGAAAATGTATATTAATCAATTTTTGGAGAACTGAAAAATATTTGAAGATCTTACCAAATTTTATGGTCAAATACAATCAAAAAAAAGGAAAGAAAATGAAAATATACTTTAAATATTTTGTTCATTAAATCATTCATTATATATATTAAACAATATACTATATATGTATAAAGCAAATAAGCACAACTTACATTTTTTGAAAAACCTTATCCGCATTGGGTGTTTACATCAAAGTATGTAATTTTTATTATTATGTGATTTAATAAACTAAAATACATGTTAATTAATTAAGGTTAAGTAAAATGAACAATAAATATAAGCACATGTCATGCATGTATAGGATTGATGTAAACACATGGTGCAGGTAAGTTTTACCCTACATTTTTTGTAGGGGTCAAATTTCAATGAACTTTCATTTATTCTAGGAGCTGTACTAGTAAATAATATATAATTCTTCTGAATAACTATAAAATAGATGATGAGGAATATTATCAAACTTTTTCATTTACAAATATCTCAAGTATAGCTCACATAAATCTCATAGTGTAAGACCGTAAGTTACATCTAGTCCCTACTCTTTTCAATTTAACAAAAATATCTTAAACTATCAGGTCATCCGGATACATTAATTGTCATACATTACAAAACTTTTGTTGCGCTTAATATGGAATACTAACGTAAAATTGATTTTCCCCCACAAACCACGCAGAATTGATTTTCTTTCCCACAAATCATGCAAAACTGATTCATATAAATCCATTTCAATCTGTAACAACTTCACAAAATTTAAAAATTAAATTTCCATCTTCTCTATCAATTCGAAATCTTGAATCTCAAATCTGCCATCATAGATGATTGGATAAATGATTCACAATTTCAAATAATCAAATCGAAATTATCGAGTATAAAAAATTGTCAAGTACACCAAATTGTTCTAAGCATAACAAAGAGATGAAAACATATTTTGAGTGATTTTAGCAAATGGGTTGCTACTATTTCCAAAACACAATTTTGTAAATTAAATTCTTGGAGAAAGAGATGGAGTACTGCTGCAAATGGCATTCGGCACTAAATATGGTCATTTTTTGTGGAACGTGGATTATAAAATAGGGCTTCGGTTACCCAATTTAATAAAGTGAAGTTGAGGAAGAGATTGTTAGTACAATAAATATAGAGAAACAAATTGATTCCTAATTACTGAATCAACAAATTCAAAATTTAAATTTCTTCTTCTGGTTCATCAAAGAATCTTTTAATTTTATCGTCAAATTATATTGATACAACATGAACCTATCGATCTTGTTGTGAAATTCCAAAATATGAGAAAGTGAGGTGTCTACGATACAAAAGTGATAGAATTGTTGTCGATTAAAATTTTAGTTTTGTGAATCTCAAATATGTCATTACAGTTGAGTTGGAGATTGATCAGTTGAGGAAAAATCTGAAGATCTGATACACCATTGCGGTGAAGAAACAAAAGACTAAATTTTCAATGTATCTGCTATGTATTGATATAACAGACAAAAAGACTGAAGAGATACATAATTTGATGGATCATCCATACCTTTTATAATGTTGTGTAATCGTTTTTTTATTTCTGTTTTTGAGATGGATAAATTTGTCAATACAATATATATGTATCTTATTTAAATGGATAATAAGTATTGTATTCTATTTGATACATTAAATAAGTAGTTGTTGCCTATAAGATGTTAGGTTTTGAGATCGATACATTCCTGTAAATAGTCATAGTTGTCATGTATTAGATTGTCATGACCTGAGTCTACACCCTAGATGTGGTAGGCACTCAAAGACTAGCGTTGGTCCCCAAGCGAACCCTCATCCTGATTGACTACAAGTGGAAGAGTAACTTAAGCATACAAACGCTTAAAACAAAATAAAAATTATTAAACTCAATTACAATACTTTAACTCGAATAAAAACTTTGAATAATCAAATTGATATATTCAACTCGCCATAAATAGGCAACTTTAATCTTTAAAACATTTAATAAAATAAATGAGTAATACATACTTCTTAACTAAACTGACTATCTATAAAACCTTGAAACGATAAAAATGGAAGTCGGGACAAGACCCACAACATCCTGACTAAATTGAAAAGTTAATGAAATCCTCCAGAAGCAAGAAGGCTCACCATAGCTGGCTCGAACTCTAAAATGTATCAACGAAGCTCCTGTTGATGATCCCGAATACCTGTGTATGCATCATGACAAGATGCATGTCAATTGGCTCAGGACGTGGAATGTATGAGAATGTAAGGGGAATTCTAAAGCATGAAATATAGGCTTGAACTTGATAAAAAGAAAACATACTTACCTCTTTTCATCTCAACTCAAATCAAGAATAAGATACTAAAACTCAAAGATGATATATTCAAGGATAAGATACTCAAATAGAGATTTGAATTTTTAACTCAAAGATATGATATTCGACACTAGATACTCAACTCTATGTAAAGCAAGAATATGCATGCAATATATAGAAAGCTTAATAAAATAGTAAAACAACTTTTTTTAAAACAAAATGCAATAACAAACTCAATTTTAATCATATGATTAAGTAATATAGTTTTTGTGGGAGTTTCTCTAATCGACAACCACCACTATCAGCCTAACTGGTGATACAACGTCTTGCCCGCGCTGCCAGAACTTTCCTACACTTTGTCGTCGCATAGAACATCCTCAACCTAGTGGATCCACTAGCTCAACTTACATGATCATCTAAAAAATAAAACTTGTTGATACATATGATGGTTACATAGTTTACATGGAGACTTTAGTTAATATGAACTCTCATCCCCACATCGGTGCTCAATGCTACTCCCAAGTTATAATTTAGCTCATGCCTTTGAAATAACTTCCTTCCTATGGGTTGAGATGATTTTCTCAACCCTTTTTATCTTTACAAATCTCTCGTCGAATCAATGTTCCCTTTTCTTGTTTAAAACTCTATTGGAAATCTTAGTTTCCCTTTAACTTAAATGTAAAAACATTTATAAACTTCCTAGGGAATACTTAGTTCCCTTATATCTTTTGAGAAATGAACTCAATTCATTACTCTATGCTTGAGTTGAAACTTTTGACTTTAATAAACATTTTAGGGAATACTTAGTTCTCTTATACTTCTTTGAAGGAAAGACTTCAACTTTTCCACTTTCTCTAACTCGAAAGACGAGCCTTAAAACGAAGTTAAAACGTTAAAATAAGACTCTTGGAGACTTTAAGAAACTTTACTTTGTTTTACTTCTTAAATTATCTTACTTTTCTTGAATTGGATTATGGTTTCAGGTTTAATGAGCTCATGTTTATGGATGATTTCATGATATTCAACTTAGAGGGTTCATGCTGGATTATGAGAATGAACTATTTAACTCAAGGACTCAATGGCTAACATGTAATAGTCCAATGATTAGGAATATAAACTCGAGGCTTAGAAACTTATTACTCAAAACATCGGACTTGAATATGCTACTCATCTCAAAGGTACTTAGCTAATTAGAGTTCATGCGGGTGTTATGGGAATGAACGGATGGACTAAACAGTCAAAATATCAAATAAGGAACTCATGCGTATGACTCTTATCATTCTCATACTTACTTCCTTAAAACTTAGTTCAAATCGATGGTTTACCTCAAAGGATTTACTATTGAACTCAAAAGCTTTCTTGAACTCTACTCTTAACTCTCTCTCTTGAATGTGTTTTATGAATTCAGGAGTTATGGTGCATGATGTGAAGGATATAGGTGATACTAGAAACTCATGAATACATTCTCCTCACTCTCATGCTCACTTACTTGAGTCTTGAAAAAAGTTACTAGAAGTTATAGAAGACTCCTCAAAAGGACTCGAAGAGACTCTCTCAAAAGGTTCGGAAGAAGTCTCAAAAATTAATATTGACTTTTCCTTGACTTTGAATTATTTTTCCATGTTATGTTTCTTGTTATGAATGATTTATAAGTGTTTTGAAGTAGTTTAAAGTGTTTAGAATCAAAAGGAGTGAAGATACACTTTAAATGATCTCAAATGGGATAACCGACGGGCTAGGACTGGGGGCAGGTGACCCTGGCGCATTTCGGGCATAGGGCACCAGCCCCTAGCTTCAAAGAGTGCATTTGGGAGAACTTCAGGTGTGCCGCCCCAGCCCCTTGGGTGCATCTGAGTGCGCCGCGCTAGCATCCTCAGGCATTTTTTCGACGAATTTTGCCTCCTGTTTTCTGACCCTAAATCGCTTTTAATAGATTTCTTTTCTCAAGTTTTCCTTAAATTAAATTACCCAAGCTAAGTAAACACTAATACACTAAAAAAATACTCCAAATAATCACTTTCATCTTAAGAAATCATCAAAATGCCAACAAGACAAGATCTATAATGAACCTCAAGAACTTATATCATTCAACTTTTTGAGAATGAAATAACGCAAAAAAAAATAACAATTTTGGCATGTGGGTGAAATATCGCAAAACTATGGAAGCTTAAATACCTCTTAGGTATCATACCATTGGCGAAATTCTGCAACAAGACGCAAAAATATCAATGAACGCTTGATCCTCTCCTCTTTTCTCCTCTTTTCTCCTCTTTTCTCCTCTTTTCTCCTCTTTTCTCTTCTTTTTTCTTCTTTTCTCTTCTTGCCTCTTCTTGAACTATCAATAAAATCTAAAGAATATATTAGGATTATAAAACTGAAGCTAAAAGTATTATAACCCCAGAATATGACTAAAAATGAATTAAATCTGATTGGTTAAAGAGAGGACTAGAATACCTCTCACTATTTTCGGCTAACTTTCCTTAACTGGACAGCATAACTTCAAAAGGTCATATCTCACTCATCCATACTCGAAACTTAGTAGACTTGGTGGTGTTTGAAAGATAATTCAAAGATATTTTATAATATATCTTCTAGAGCACCTAACTCTTCCTGTACTAGAAGTTATGATCGTTTGGAGTTGACTCAAAACTCATAATTAATTCTCCAAATTTCAGATTTTGCTATTTCTAATTCAGTTCTTTTTGAAACTCTTGGTGCTAAATCTAGTGAAATGACCTTAACACTTGAGAAATTTTTAATACCTTGATAAAATATCACTCACTACGATGAACGGTTCGAGTCTTAGTTATAAAAACATTTATGGGTGTTACATATATATTTAGTATAAACTTGAATTTATGTATCACGCCAAAACAATTAGTTCATGATACACTATATTTATGTATCTCATTTTGTTTGAGAAACACTATGGTTTATAAAACAAAAAGATACATTGTATATTTAATTGTTCCCAATAACTTTTTTTTGTGATGCATAACACAGTAGTGAGTTGAATGTAAATGATGCACGTAATGAAGTTTGAAAATGTTGTATTTGATATGTAGTATGTATCATGTAAGTATCATTAATATGATACACGATGTTTTATCTATAAAATATGAGGATTTATGTATCAAGTGTATTTATTAAGTAATGTCTACAGACACAAAAAAAATTAAAGACTGCAGATACATAACAACAATTAGTACATGGTAGATTATTCAATTTGTAATAATTATGTATCAGATGATAATAAAAGACACGAGATACACATATTTAGATATGAAAATAAACCAGAAGCTATATGTATTAGAAAAAAAGAATAACAACAAAAAATATAATGTATCGTATTGTTGTTGAATTTATAAAGAGCATCGTATCTTCATAAACACGACCAATATCAACAATGTATCAATTGTTGTTGCTTTGTGGTAGTCCATTATATGCACAATAAAAACATTCTCAATACATTGGCACAATAATTCCAATAGTACTAGCATTTTAAGGGGGGGGGGGGGGGGGGATGGACCACAATATACCATATATTACCTCTAGGATTAAGCAAAAAAAATGCAGGCCACTTTGGAGAATAGATATTTAGATCCGTGAAAGATCCACCAACAACAATAAGTAAACTTGGTAAACTTGTCGATGTGGTAGGTGGTCGAGGATAGTTGTTAAGAGGATTGGTGATTCAAAAAAAAAGGTGAATTAAAAGTTGGAGAAGATGAAGAATGTACCTATTTCGGTGTTGAATTCAATTTGACCGGAGAGAGAGAGAAAACAATTTTGAATTTCAAATTGTAAGGAAGGAATTAACTGATATGATTGTGGGAGGAAAGTAGGAAAATATTGATGGAGTGAAATAAGCAAGAGAAAACGTGGATTTTGGGAGTGTGGAGTTATGTATCAACTATCGGGGTTTTACGAGTAAAATAAGAGATTTTGGTAATATTTTAAAATGGTAGGAAATAATAGAAATTTTGAAAAATACAGGTGCGTACATAGGTTATTTTCCTTATCTTAATACTAGTCTATTCACGTCTCGCCCGAGATTTAATATCAAAGACTTCATAAATTAATACTAAAACCTATCAATCACTAAAATTAAAACATTATATTATCTTACATACAAGATTACATAGTAACGAACATTAATATTGTAAAGGAAAATTATAATTATAACATCTTATCATTTATCCTTCAATCAATCATCTTTAATTTGATTTATAATTTATCATATTGCTTTCAGAAAGTTTAATTATTTGATATTTTTGGGGAATCAAATGAACATCAACATGATATAATAAATTTTCTAATAAATAAATAATCGTCGGTGAAGGGATAAATAAATTTAAAAGGCTGGTAAAAGTGAATAGATATTCTAACTTTAATGTGTAATAAATTCAACACTACCTTTTGCTTTCCATATATTATTTTTAAGTTTCTCATTTAAATGTATCATAAGAAATTATTGAGATGGAAAATTTATGGAAGAAATATATAATATTGGACAAAAAAATCAAATTATTATATATACTTGAAAGGAAAAAATATGACACAAAATTATTAGTTAGTTTGGGTGATTTTTAAAAATCATCATACCAGAGCGATGGAGTTCTTTTTGAAACTACACTTGTATTATAATCACTATTTCGAGAAACACATCGGTTACTTCAAGATAAGTATTTAAAACTTGCACTAAACTTGAAAATCTATCCATACTTCATATTGAATATGAAATAATAATTTATTGTGTAGTTATCAATATCTTTGAGATTAAAAGAGGTTGAAATTTAGGCATATTCCACTATAGGTCACTGGCACAACATCATTGAAGTCATGTCAAAAGTTTTTTAATTTTTGTCTTCTTTTCCCGGTTCACTTCGCATTTCAAGGTACGATAAGTTTTTTAAGGTCTTTATGTTGTTGCAATGACATACAAAATTTGATTTGTATCTTCAAGAGATGATAATGTAGACCATTAGGAACTTTTAGTGTACCTTCGTCAATTTCAGAAGAAAAAGCTTGCGTGAATATTACTCAATTAATGAGTAATACTTAATCTCACCAAAAAAATATTAATAACAATAACATGTTAGAAACATAAAAAACAATGTTTAAAGCATGTACTCAAAAACAACAATTAATAACATCGGCAGAAATAATTGACGCTAAAAACAATGCTAGGATCTGTAAGAAATAATTAATGCTACTCAGTGCATAGAGTCCCCTTAATAAAGAAAATTATTAGCCTCTAGTACCTGAGGTTTAAATAAAAAGATTATTTCAAGATAAAACAATATTATTCATTAGTGTATTGATGCAAAAATAATGACAAAACACATTGTAGCTAAATATGAAATTTTCTGTAGCTAAACACAATAGCCATAAAATATTTTTTTCGTAGAATTCTTCGCAAGATGTAGGGTGTCACGACCCGTTAGGGCGTTTGAAGAACTAGGACTATTTTGACTTTTTTGAAAAATTTCGAGGGTTATTTTAAACTATTCGATAGCTATGAGTATCTAGTTAATGAAATTTGGTTAAATGAGTATTATATTTAAATAGTTAGTGGGTCATATCAATAATTAATAGTTACCACTTGGCTCATGTATGCAATTAACTAAGTAAAAAGGGTTTAATAATTTCTGAGTCATTATTCATAAAAAATAGAAAATAAAATAAAAACTCAAGAAAAAATTTAGGGAAAAGAGCACGGATTGCTATAGGGTTACGATTGTTTTCTGGTAAGCACTTCAAAATTTCTCAATTTGTATATGTAGTGGTGTCACACACCTATAGTATAGCAACAAAATAATATTTTACTTATAATAAAAAGTTATTTGATCCTCTTTGTGTTAGTACTGTTGGGATGGCTTGGTTAGATTAGGTGGAAAGAAGGTTAATGGAGTGACTAATTAATGAATATGATCGATTTTGTGGGATGAATTATGGAGCAACGTGTTGATTTTTAATTTTGCAAGAATTGAAAGGTGATAACGTTCTTCTACAAGAATAGGAAGAGGAATTGTTTATATAATTTATCAAGGATAATCGTAATAATGATTAGGTATCGTCACTGGGGAACAATGGAAAATCATTTGCAAACAAACATGTTTGTATATATGGAGTCTGCAAAATTCCATGGCCATTAGTTTACTTAATTTTTTGTGAGTTAAATAACAGAAAATTAATTATTGGCTTTAAACTATTTATTTAATTTATTTATTTAATTATCATATAGTAATAGTCCTTGAAGTTTTTGAGTATAGCTAACCAATTTTTGATGGTATTGTGTTCCACTATTATCATTAGATTCTTAATATTAGAGGAGTTGAGGCTTAACACTAGGCTTGAAATTTAGCAAATAGAATCTTTGACATATAAATTATATTAAGAGTAGGAGCTTGATTGGAGATATGAGTGAGTTTTGGAGTTTACGTTAGATATATAATAATTTGAGTACCTCTGAACTCGCTTACTTACGAATATTGCATAATTGGTAGATTGGGAACGTTCTTAAGCTTTTGAAAAAAGAAAGGAAAAATCTTGAAGATTTGTGACACGAGTTCAACATTTAACGCATGTTAAGACTTTTAGACTTTTTGAAGGACGTTTTCCTAATTAAAGATTAAAAATCGAATAGACAATGGGTAAGAGCGAAAGATGGGGGGCACCTTAGTAATGGTGTGACAGACATTAGTATGAGTACCGGTGTTATAAAGGGAAAGTGTATTACTATAGTATGCAGATATTAATCCGAGAATGCCAAAGCATATGGGCATTAGCTGATCTTTTATTGAATTAAATTCCTTGTGTGATTGAATTTCTTATTTAAACCTGTATATTTGTATTAGTTGAGGTGGTTATGTATTATGCTGATATTTGATTTGATTGACATGAACCATCATCCCCTTTATGTGAAATCATATTGTGTACATGCATCGACATGAGGTTAATTATAAGTTTAGCACGTGGAGATCGTCCGTGCTGAGGATGGTGAGATGTTAAGATTAAAATTTGGGCATGTTGAGACCGTCCGTGCAAAAATTGTTTGATTTTATGATAGTGCATTGAGATCGTCCGCACAGACACGTGGAGATAGTCTGTGTTGGTATATGGACCTCGCGAGTCCTCCATAGGTCATGAACTCTCAAAATATTTCTGAGGATATCATGTATATATGGTTGAGAGAGTATTGGGTATCATGATACATAGCATTTCATGGTATTAATGTAACGACCTATTTAGTCGTTTTGAGCAGCAGAGTTTATTTCTGGAAATCACTGTCTGGGTCGACGGATCCCACGACGGACCGTCGAGGGGGTCTCGTTCCAAAACACTTAGAATTCTGAAATTTGGGTACTGGGATAGACTCTCTGAACTTCATGACGGAATGGCAGGACGGACCGTCGTTGGCACGATGGACCGTCACAAATCTTTCCACAGAATTAACTTTCTGAACTTTGTGACGGACCTGCAGGATGGACCGTCACAGTCATGACGGACCGTCACAGGCTGCGTAACCCTGACTGGGTCGGATTTCTATTAAAAGTTTAAGGGGCGTTTTGGACTATTCACGCTTATAATTATAAAGTTGTGGATTAATGTTAATAATTCAATTACTTGGGGCTTAAAGGATAAAC
>JAKWIY010000521.1:0-34765 GCA_027704805.1 Solanum corneliomulleri
GCATATGAAAGACAACACTTCATAGTATTACCAAGCATAATACCTCTACCAAGAATGGTCCTCTAGGGCTGCCACACTTAATGGTTATATGGATAGCTCAATAACTTCCTTAGAGATGGTTTCATGTTGTTCCAACAAACATATCCCTAATTCAATCATTCACACAAGAGGATACTATTACGACTTTCGATTTCAAGGATATCATAATATTCTTTCTATATTGAAGGTTCCAAGTTATTGACCTTCTTTACAGGTCCAAGGTCATTTACTAGTCATACTTAGAAGGGTACCATCATAGGACTACCGATCCTAGACATTCATTCAACATTTATTCATACACATACACATATATGACATAGGTAATTAATGCTACTCAGTCATAACTTTTAAAAACAGAAACTGCTACTAAATACCCTAACGAGGAGAACTCACCAACTGTGGATTGGAAGTTCTAAACACTTACTAGTGTATAGAAGTAATAATAATGTTTTTTCCTAAGAAATTTCTTACAACCAATATACACCATGTAGGTTCATTTTGTCTATATTATAATCCTAGTTGGAAGGGTTTCCCTATAACATACCGGGGTATAAATCATATATATCTGATGTGCATCCACTTACTTGGCCTCAAAGGTCTAAAGGAGTTGATTGTCAAAGCGGCATAATCAATCCTACATGGGCACACAGTTATGGGACATAGACTTTATAAGCTAATGTTCTCTCAGTGAAAATAATCCTCCCATAATAATACTTATATGATATAGTCATATTTATGTAGACTATATGTATATCTTAACAAAGTGTGAGAGAGCTAAATCTTTCTCTCATAATCATATGTTAAAAATTTCTTTTTAAAACATATCTTTTAAATCAAGTTCATCGCTTAAATAATGAGAAACTTTCGATAACATACATATGTTGTGATTTCTCAAAATATCTTTATTAATATCATAACCAGTTCTAAAATCATGCTTTGAACATATAAGCTTCATGAGTCATAAATAATGTCATGTCAAGAACTAATAAGGATTATAATAGTAAAGAATTCATTATCATAAATAAATAGTTCAAAAAATCATACAATCCGGGTCATAAAATGGTGAAGTTGGAAGAAGATTTATAAACCCTAACTATGGAATTAAATTCATAAAATTTAGGAGTTTAGATATGAGGAAGAAAGGAATTCTACATTTAAGTCCTACATAACTTAATTGATCCAATTACCCAAGAAAATGTATGATCATGGATGAAAAACCACAAAACTTTTCTTGAACATTGGTGATGAGTTCATGAAGTGTTGTCTTTTAACTCTACTAATTTAATTAGTAGGAGAAATTAACTTGCGTTAAAATAAAGAAAATATGAAATTCTATGGTCAAATCTTACCTTGGTTGATGGATGAATCTTGGAGGAAATTAGTTTCTTGAGATTTTTTCTTTGTAGAGTAAAATTTTGAACTAGGGAGGTGACACACGACTTTTTGGTCTTTTATTAGTATTTCTAACGTGTCCTATCATGCATATAATTTCTTGGGCATGCAGTAGACATGCAGCAAGGCACTAGTCATTGCCTCTAAACGGGTTGATGCCTTGAAAACTAGAATCAGATACCTAGATTTTTGATAGATCGTGGGTTACTTAATTCTTCCTATTCTAGGAGATATGATAGATTGAAGTTGACCCTTATATGAACTCATGCGAAAAACTTAACAGGTAGAAAGTCCTTGCACTCACCCTAGTCTTATAGGTCCCTATGACCGTAAACCATATCCAATACATTTCCCTCACTTAGGAATGAACCTTAAGACACATATTACAAATTAGAAATCATCACGTTCGACCTATATCAAATGGCAGATGGTTCAAATATTTTTTAAAAGACATAGGCGTTGAAGTGTGCGACCATCTAATCTAAAACACATTTTATAGTTGATTATATTTTCAACACGCCTCCAGAAGTAAGGGCTTGATTTACTTTCAAGGACCAAGCATGTGGAAATTCTTTTTGATTTTGGTAGCGGTCAAATTCGATCATTGGACCTTTGCCTTCTCTGATACCATGTTGAAGTGTGTGACCATCTTCTCTAAAAGTTTAAGCTATTAGAGAGAGTACACTTTTATTATTCGATTATATTTTCAACAATAGGGCATTACAATTATAGTCCATATTTTCACATTGTTATTTGTATAAGCTTGGCTTCAAGACTTTACTTTTGTTATTTCCTTTATTTTTATTTTCGTGTTTTGAGTTATATTCGATTATGATGAAAAATTGACTTACATATCCATGGAAAAGAGTAGATACAATCATGACCTTGAATTTAGAAGTTTTCTATAGGACTTATTTTCTTCATCATTGTAATTAGTAAAGATTGTTACCGCATTAGGAATTTTAAAAAAAGGTCTAGCCCCCACCTTCCTTGCACTTGGGGTTGTTGAGAATTTTTATTTTATTAATAAATTCCGCTAGATACTCTGTCTATAGGTATAAATTTGCCAAAAAAAAACATGGAATGAATTATATTTGTAGATCACTTTGAATTCCGCCTTTTTCTGTATCTTTTCAATAGAAACTTTTTCCTTCTTGATTATGAAGAGGAGAAGGTTTAATGCAGAGAAATTTCTCTGTTGTGTTAAAATTGTCTGGTTGCATTGTTGTGATTGAATAGATAAATGTTGAGTAATTATATCAAAGTAAATGTATAAAGCACAAACACAATGAAGCAAGCCATTTAAGAAGTTCTGTTTATTAGCTTGGACTTGTCTATACATTTTCCTAATTCGAAAGGATACAAATTTATTTGCTAAGACTTGTCTATGCTTTTGAACTCTCAAATATGACTTTGAAATTAGATTCTCGAAACAGTTACGAATATTTCTTGGAATGGTTGAGTCATATTTGTCATGCAACAGATCAAACATTGACCTGTTGAATTTACAATTTTTTTGCTGCTGCTGATCTTATTTCATGCTTCTTTTTTTGCCATACACGCAACAAGCATACTGTGTTACTGAGTAGAAGGAGTGACATTAAGCCACACCATACTAAAATTCCAATTTCAATGATCTGACCAAGTGCTTGACTATCCTTGCCAGGCGTGAGGATGTAAATTGATATGCCATAAGTGAGTGTTATAGAGGAAACTGTCGACCACATGATTACCATCAAACCCTACATGAAAAGCCTGCGCCTGAAGGGCAATCCACTTATCAGCAGCATTATTTTGCTGAGAGAAGAAACAAAGGCAATGGTGTTGGCACGAAGGAAAAATCGATATGATTTGGGATGAATATAAACCATTAGTGATTGCCCAGTTTTATGTGAGGGTATTTCCTGATTAGTTAATTTTCCATTTTCTTGCCATACTCCTCCTGGAGGGTTCACTCTAGCTTGGAATGCTATGGTTGCAATAATTGAGGCCACCACCATTATTATCTCGCGTTTCTTGGATAACCAATCACCTTTTGATGGGATCTTTTGAGCCTCATTTTCCCCTAAATACACCGGTGGTGCAGATACTTCAGAATGGTTATATCCAGCAGAGCCGTTGGAATTTTTTTTACCATTCTGAATATCTTTTGCCCTTAAACCTCCAGCTTCTCGAAGACACTCTCCAATTGATCGATCATTCAAGCCCCTCCCACTCTGTTCTAAAATATCTAATGTTGTATTCTCATTTGCATCCATTGCATTCACACACTACAACAAAAATGATCATTAGCGGCAAGTAACTTTTAATAGCCTCTAAATATGTATTTTTAGCGGCAATTGTCACACTTTGTATATGTCCTTAAAGCCTTTAGCGATATTGGTTCTTAATAGGAGTAACGATAATTAAGAATAATTATGTGACTCATGTGTAATTACTTATTCATCTTTTCTCTATATATATCGGATGTACCACCCTTAATCTATAAGACTCATTATTATATCATGGTATTTGAGCAAAGGTTAAATTTACCCTTCCAAAACCTAAAAAAAAAAACCTAAACCTTCTTCTTCTTCTTCGTCCTCGGTCGATCATCCAAAAAAAAAAAAATTTCCGTCTACTTCTCTTCATCAACAATGGCAGACGATCCTCTTGCCACTCTTTCCTCCGGGGTAAAATTGTTTCTTCGCAATCTTCACAATCTCATCCAAGAAAAATTAATCGATCATAATTATCCAGCTTAGTTGAATAACGTCAAGATGGCGCTCTCCGCAAATCTTCTTCTTAGTTGGGTCGACGGTACCGGAATAGTGCCGCCAGTCAATGTCACCGTGACAGACAAAGATGGTACAAACTCGACGTAATCAAATCCCGCCCATATGTCGTGGGCTCTTATCGATGCTCAAATTCATGCCTGCCTTCTCGCTGTGATTAGCCCGCAAATTCAGAAGTATGCTTGTGGTTTTACTACTTCCCGGGCTCTTTGGAATGCTCTTTCTAGCCACTTTAATTCCTTATCTACAGCCCATGTTTTTCAGTTGCGTGATCATCTTCACACCCTTCGCAAGGGCACTCGCACCACGATACAATATCTGGATGAAGCAGCCTCGATTATCTCTGATCTTGATTCCCTCAATGAAGTTGTTCCCGAACGAGATGTCATCAATGCTATTGTTCGGGGCCTGCCTGCCGAATTTTCCTCTCTAAAACAGCACATCCTATATCACGATGGTCCACTCACACTAAATCAAATTCCGAGCTGGTTGAATGCAGAAGAATTAAATCTTGCCATGGATTCCAAATTGGCCCTCGCTGACTCGACAGCTCAGCCAACCCACACTGCCCTTTACGTGGCTGGATAGCGTGGTGGAGGCCGTCCAGGCAGACGCGGTGCATACCGCAGCGGAGGCAGAGGACGCCAGCAGTCCATCGCCCACAGCAGCAGTTCTAGCCGCAGCAGACCAGACCAGGACAACAGACGCGGCGGCGGCGGCAATCTCTTTTCAAATCGTGACCTGCCCGTGTGTCAAATCTGTGAAAAGTGCGGCCACGCGGCTCGCGTATGTTCGTATCGCTACGACGAGCAATCTGCTTCTTCTCCAACCGGCGGCGCTCGTGCGATGCATGCATCTACAAGAAACTCTTCAAGTGATTGGTATCTGGATACTGGTGCAAATTCTCACGTGACGCCTGATTACTCTCAACTCCACAATCCGATTTCCTATTCTGGCGCCGACACAATCACTGTAGGTAATGGCTTATCTTTACCCATCTCCAATACAGGGTCTGGCTATGTTTACACCCCCACAGGTACTTTCTCATTGTCCACGCTACATCACGTCCCATCCCTAACATCCAATCTTCTGTCTGTCTATCTGTTTACCAAAAGAAAATAACTGCACTCTTCTTTTCAATGCCCATAATTTTCAGATTGTGGACAATTTAACCAAACAGATCCGGTACAAGGGACGCTGTGAGCAAGGTCTATACACTCTTCCTTCCAAGATATCTGCTTCAATCTCATCTTCATGAGTTGCTAATCAATCCATTCATTCCTCAACCTGGCACCGCCGACTTGGTCATCCATGTGCCGAAGTCACTAAGTCCATTATTTCTATCTTAGGTTTTTCGTTTTCCACTAAGGATCATTGTGAGTCATGTTATGTAGCCAAATCGAGTCATTTACCGTTTATCTTATCTAACGCTAAGGCCACAACGCCATTTTAATTAATACATTCTGGTGTTGGGGCTTCAACCTCCATCTCCTCTTTTAATGGTTTTCGGTACTATATCTGTTTTGTTGATGATTATAGTAAATTTACATGGCTTTATCCCTTAAAACGCAAATCTGAAGCATATTCGGTTTTTGTAAATTTTGAACGCATGGTCAAATCCAAATTCAATTCCAATATCAAAATCTTTCGCAGTGACAATGGAAAAGAATTTTTAAACAATGCCTTTGGCTCTTTTCTCCAATCTCTTGGTATTATTCATCACACATCTTGCCCCTACACTCCTGAAAAAAATGGTGTTGCCGAATGCAAACACCGTCACCTCATTGAAACTGTCTTCACCCTCCTTCGTGAGTCTCATCTCCCTGCATCCTTCTGGGTTGAGGCGTTGGCCACTGCCAACTATCTCATCAACCGCATGCCCACACCCTCCCTCTCTAACACATCTCCTTATGAATTTCTCTACACACACCATCCGGATTACACTCACCGTCGCCCCTTTGGTTGTCTTGCCTATCCTTGGCTACGCCCTCACACTCAACACAAACTTCAACGCCGGTCTACACCATGTGTCTTTCTAGGCTACCATCCCACCATAAAAGGATACAAATGTTTTGAACCCATCTCTCAAAAAACATATGTCTCTCGTCATGTTCGTTTTATCGAGGATGACTTTCCCTATCTTTGGTTAAGTTCCGTCACTGCCACGTCCAACCCACTCGATATTATTCCAATCTTTGCACCGAGCTCACATGGCCTTGTACCGGCACCCATTAACCCATCCATCATGCAAACACCACCCAATCCTTACACTCTCATCCCATCTGGATCACCCAGCACCCACAATCCACCTATCCCACCAACTTTCAACCCTCCTCACCAACAACCTCCACCAGCCGAAATAGCACCCCCTCAACCCCCACCCCCACCATCTTTTACATCACATGCAAACTCGTTCCAAATCCGGCATTTTCAAGCCCAAAGCCTACACCACCACTTTACCTGCTCCCTCTCCCTCTGAACCTATTACCTACAAACAAGCATCTACCAACCCCCTTTGGTGTTAGGCTATGGATGATGAATACAGGTCTCTTATTAATCAGCGTACTTGGGAATTGGTGCCAGCACCCAGACATCGAAAACCAATTGGTTGCAAGTGGGTGTACCGCATCAAACGTAATGCCAATGGATCCATCTCTCTTTACAAAGCTCGCCTAGTTGCGAAGGGCTATCATCAAGAGTATGGCATTGACTATAAGGAGACTTTCAGCCTAGTCGTCAAGCAGAAGACTATCCGTCTAGTCTTGTCTGTCGCTCTTCATAATGACAGGCCCCTACACCAGCTAGAAGTGAGCAATGCTTTTATCCATGGCACTCTCGACGAGGACATCTATATGGATCAACCGCCCGGCTACGTTGATTCCCGCCACTCACATCTTGTCTGCAAGCTCAAAAAGTCCCTCTATGGTCTCAAGCAGGCCACCCGTACTTGGTATAATCGTTTCTCTTCCTTTCTGCAGGATATTGGTTTCCGCACGTGCACTCATGACACAAGTCTATTCACTCTCCGGCATCCTCCTGGCCTAGTAATAATTCTTCTCTACGTTGATGATATTGTGATTACCGGCAGCTCATTTTCTCTTATCTCCATCATCACGAAGGCCATGCATCAAAATTTTCAGCTGAAAGATATTGGCCCTCTACATTACTTCCTTGGCATTGAAGTACTCCGTACCTCCTCCCGTCTCCTACTTCATCAGTCAAAATACACTGAGGAGCTCCTCACTCGGGCAGGAATGGCTGAATCTAAAACTGCTGTAGACACGTAATTTTTGACCAAATTTAATTTTAACACTAATATTTAAAGCATAATAATTTTATCAATCTCTAAACTAAATATATTTTGACTTTTTACTATTTTCATTAATTTTATTTAAAAGATATAAAAAATAAACAACATAAATATAGTTTATTCAGAAAAGTTTATTTGGATTGTTAAAAAAAAATGATATATTATATATATATACTTATATATTATCTATTATATAATATAATATATATATATATATATATATATTATATATATATATATATATATTATATATATAATAATATATATATATATACATAGATTTATTTAAAAAACTTAATATTCTTAATTATGTTTTTTTATTTTAATTACCCATTAGCTTTTATTTATTTATTTACTCAAAAAAATTAATAATTAATATAATTATCATTTATACATATATATGTAAAAATAAATGATTTTTTAAAAAAAAAAAAGAAAAAAAAAAGAAACACATGCACCAACCCACGACCCCACTCCCCATTCACACCCCACGTACACCTGCACACACTACACAAAACATATAAAAAAATAAGGGATCAGAAAGTTTAAAAGAAAAAAAGGGACACGCGGAAAAAACAAAAAAAATAAGGAGAAAGGTGAGGAGGAAAAAAAACAGAAAGGAAAAAAAAAAAAGAGATCAGAAAAGGTTAAAAAAAAAAGAACGGAAAGGAAAAAAAAATCAAGAAAAAGAAGGCAACACATACGTAAAAAATATTATTCTCATCTTCTTACTTTTTTTTGAAAATCACAAACAAAGGTTGAGTTTTGAGGTTTACTTCGTGGTTTCAAGTTCGCGGTTCCTTATTCGAATTGTTTCCTTTTGGTGGAATTTTCGCAAGAGGTACCATTTTTTATTATTTTTTATATAATTTAATATCATGTTTATACAAGCACTGATTACAATATATTGAAGTTGTCAAATTTCACATGTGGTTAAACCGTTATGTTTTTATATGAAGTTTGTTAAAATATTTCATATCAACTTTATGTTTAGATCCTTTATATAGTTTTATTTTGTGTGAAATTGCTATAACAAACCGTAGTTTATTTCATATTAAATAATTCATAGTTTATTTCATGCCTAAGTAAAATTATTGTCTAAGTCAATTCTTATTTTTCATGTTTAGTTTTTAATGATAATATGTGTAGTTATTATAATTCTAATGATAATATGTATAGTTATCCAAATTTTTATTTTCATGTCTTACTAATTTGAATGAATTTTTGTTTGGTTGTGTTTAGAAATGTATTAAATTATATTTATATTATATTATGTGTGTTGTCTTACATTATTATTTTTAGATTCTATAAAAATAATAATAATAAACTTGTTAGGAGAGGATAATAAATTGAAAGAAAAAAGATAAAAAAGATAAAAAAATAAAAAATAAAAATAATAACAATAAAATGGAATAAGGAAAGAGGTAGAATACGTGAATAAGAAAAGAAAAGAAAAGTAGTGAAGAAGGAATGTTCGAATTAGAAAAAGAATAATAAAAAAATAAAAAATAAATATATAATAAAAAGAATGTAAAAAATGTACACGAAAAAGTAAAAAAAAAAAATACTTTAAAAATGAAAAGATACAAAAAGTATAGTGTTAAAAATATGTGAAATATTTTACTATTATCATAAAAAAGAAAAACTATTAAAAAGGGTAAAAAAAAAAAAGATAGAAGAAGAAAATCAATGTAAAAATAAAACAAAATACAATAAAAAAAAAAGAGCAATTAAGAAATAAGCAAAATGTTGAAAGAATAATAAAAAATAATAATGTATAAAAACTTGACATGCTTCTAAAATTGGATGGTTTTAAATATGTTAATATAAATCAAAGAATGAGGGTAATACATTTGTCTTAATAATACAATATTCATAAATTAGTTTAAGTCATGAATGTCCATAAAGCGACCGTGCTAGAACCACGGGATCGAGGGGTGCCTAATACCTTCCCTTTGTTCAACAGAATTCCTTACCCGATTTTTGATTTCGCAGACCATAAAACAATGAGTCAACTTCCTTTTGATTAGGGATGTAAATAAGGTGACTTGGAACACCGTAACTCAATTCCAAGTGGCGACTCTGAAAAAAAAAATTAAAATAATCCCCTAATTAATAACGTCACTTAAATTGGAAAAACCCTTACGCCGCCGCGCGAAAAAGGGGTGTGACAACTGCACCTACTCCCATGGCTGTCCGTCCACCATCCACCTCAGAAAGCCGTCTATTCGAAAATCTGACCCTCTATTGAAGCATCGTGGGTGGCCTCCACTATCTAGTTGTTACTCGTCTAGACATTCAATATGTTGTCAACCGTGCCTCTCAATCCATGCATGCTCCAACTGAACAAAACTATCAGGCATTAAAACGGATTCTTCGTTATCTAAAGGGTAGCTCACGGCGTGGACTTCTTTTCCACAAAGGGAATCTGGAGCTCTCCGTCTACTCCGACTCCGACTGGGCGAATGACAAGGATGATTGTCGTTCCACCACCGGGCACCTACTGTTTCTTGGACCAAATTTAATCTTTTGGTGAAACAAAAACCAAACACGGGTATCTCGTTCTTCCACCGAAGCTGAATACCGAGCTATGGCGGCTGGAGTTGCCGAAGCTATGTGGCTTCATCACATTATGGATGCTCTGGCCTTCATCCTTTTCGGCCAAAGATTTACTGTGACAACGAGTCCACCATTTGCGTTACAAAAAATCCAGTCCTTCACGATCATATGTTCGTGAACAGGTCATGGCTGGTACTATGAGCACACATCATGTTCCTTCTTCCGAACAACTTGCAGACATACTTACCAAATGTCTTCCACCGGCTGCGTTTCATTACCTCGCTACCAAGCTTCCCCTCGTACCCGTGGATAAGCTTGAGGGGGATAATAGGAGTAACTATAATTAAGAAAAATTATGTGACTCATGTGTAATTACTTATTCATGTTTTCTCTATATATATCGGATTGTACAACCCTTAATCAATAAGACTCATTATTATATCAGTTCTAATGTCACTTAACTAATGCCGCTAAAGACTTTAGTACTCTTTATTTATGTCAATATTTAATGCCGCTAATAGTTATTTTTGTTATAGTGACATCAATATAATGCGTCTTACGAAAGTACTAGGAAGTCTGCATGATACTGCTTATAAGAAATTGAAAATAGACATGCATACCGCAATTTTCTTATGAGAAACAGCCAAATGCAGAATGTTGTGTCGATCACCATCCTTTGCATTCAAGAACACGTGGTCCCATCCAATCTCCATAAGCACCTTCAGAACCTCCAGCTGATTATGCTTCACTCACAAATGCAAAATGTTTTATCCATTGATCATCGTTCCTAGAGCTGCAGGAGGCCTGACATGTATGAGTTGTTTGATGACTTCAACACGGCCTTTGATGGCTGCAAGATGGAGAGGATTTCCACCATCGCAATCACGAGCCAGACACAGTTCAGCATTTACCAGCAACAACATATGTATGATATGCAGGTGACTTTCGTGAATCCATTTCAGAAGCAAGTTGAGGATTTTGAACCAGAATTAACCTCACAAAGTCAATATGCCCACACAGTTCTGCTATGTGCAAAGGTGTTTCATTGAAGCTAGTTAAGGTAAGTCTATCAAGAATTAAAGAATCTTCTTCAAGTAATTCTTGTAAACCTCTAACATCTCCTTTAACTGAAGCTTCATACAGTCTCTTCTGCATATCCAATTTCCTCTAGTAGATACTTTATTACAAATAGAATTGGATAACTTTATAGTTGCTGATATTTCTGTACTTATTGGATTTAGCCATCCTTGGAAAAGTCTTGCACAAAATTTTAGACTTGTTTAAATGATACTATTCACGATGCTTTAGATCAGGGTCGGCTCGATCATAAGAACACTAAAGCAATGAATTTTGAAATACAAACTTTTTTGGGGTCTCCTTATTTTTTAATATATATAAGTGGAAACTCCCACCATTTTGCCCTTATTGTATCCCTAAAATAAATTAAATATTAAGTAATAATTATATTTATATTCATGCATCAAACAAGATCTTATTGCAATCATATATTCTTGTACTAAACGTGGGTAATGAAGAGTCTATCAAAGACATTCACACAACAATGTTAAATTTTTTATATGTCCTTCTTGAATTCAAATTTGTGATTATCTTGAATTATACATTAGGTTAGTCTATATCATTTGTAAAATTTGCATTACCAATTTGTAATTGTAAAATTTCCTAGTGATTCTTTTCTAAAACTTCATGCATATTTATCTTCTTTTTGTTGAAAAATATGTAAATTTATCATAGTTACAAGATGAATATTCACCAATATCATAGAGTTTAAGCTGACCTTGCATTGCAAGATCTGAGCAAGTGGTGCAAGAATGTGAGCAAATTATCAAGTGTCGCACGTGTGCTTGCTAGAAAACTAAGGATGCGACAGTTTTTAGAATAAATTAAAGGGTATTTGGAGATGGCCGTCTCTATTTTTCCATTAGCACTACACTTGCTCGAAACAATAGGCCAATAAGGGATGATAGACAACTATTTCCATGGACAACTCTTTTCTCTTGCATCAAAAATAAAAAAGTTGAGTCGATCCAATAAACTATGTGCAGTTCAATGTCCACGCTCAAATTGAAAGTGTAAATATAGGGTCACTCTTGACTAATGACAACAAAGGAAGAGAATTATATAGATGGAGTGTGTTATTTTATCTATCAACTAGTAGTAATTTATTATTGTTGATGAAGAAAATGATTCTAAATTCTAATTTGATGGCTTTTGAACATTCAACACAATATTTTCCACTTTGTTTATACCAAATAAACAATTTTTCCACAGAGGAATCTTTATTAGAAAAATGTATACTTACGTCTCCTAAGATTTAGTTGTTAACAAATACTACTTAGTTAAACTATGATCGAAGCCAGAGCGCTATATCATAACTTAATTAGGGAACCTCCTCGAATTCTTTTTTTTTTTTTTTTTTGCATTTTCGTGCATACAGTTGTGCTTATGTGACGACACATTTAACCAATTAAGTTTAGGTGTTTGTATGACATATTTGCAAGCCACGTGTGTAATTTTTTTTTTTTTTTAAAAAAACTTCTTAATTTCTTTATATTTTATTTTAATTAAGTTAATACATGTA
The DNA here is from genome assembly GCA_027704805.1 of Solanum corneliomulleri. Classification (NCBI taxonomy): domain Eukaryota; kingdom Viridiplantae; phylum Streptophyta; class Magnoliopsida; order Solanales; family Solanaceae; genus Solanum; species Solanum corneliomulleri. The sequence continues at coordinate 12,674 of JAKWIY010000521.1, forward strand.
AAAAAATATTTTTTTAAGCCTTGTATTTTAAACTTTTTTTTCATTTTGAACCTTCATAATTTATTCTTCTATTGGTTTTATTTATTATTTGTTTTCTCGTTTCATTTCCTTTCGATTTGTAATCGAATTTAATTCTAAATTTCATGTATTTAATATAAATTATTTTCGGGCTAGATATTAATAAGTAAAGAAAATCAAATTCATAAAGTAATAAGACACTAGTTAAATTAAGGTGTATCGTTGAAATTTGAATCATAGAAGAACTTATGCATTGTCCCTTAATACTACACTGCTGTCCCTCTTTAAGATTTTGTCTAGTAAAACTTTGTTGTCATCTATTTTTGTTTAACTTTTTTTTTTCTACTTCAAATTACTTCCTTGTTTGTTAAAATATGAAGTTATAGGATTTGATATAAAATTAGATAAGAACAAACACTTGAGATAACATGAGAGGTAATTCTTTAAATAGTCGCCCAATTTTTGTCAATTGTCTTCAAACATCACTTTTTGTTTAATTTAGGATAAAAATATCCCTCAATTATCATTATTTTTCTAAAACAATATTAGACACCTCAAAAGTCTCTTTCTCTTCCAGCTGACATGCTATATCATTCAACTTCATCTTTATAATACTTATTTATCTCATTTAACAAAAAATATAATCTTATGTTTTAAAAAAAAATACGTAAATTTATTAAGAAGAAATTATAAATCGTAAGAATACTTCCATTATGCTTGAACTTTGTAAATTTTTACTATGAAAAATAGCTTGTTTACAGTAACTATAATTCCATCAATTTTGAATAGTTATCGACATGTATATTCAAAAAATACTGCAGTTAAAAAAATTCGATTGAATTTCAAACTAAGCCGGGATATACAAATCATTTCATGATCGTTAACTTACATTACTAAGTCATACTATTGTAGGCTATGTATCAGTTAGTTCGATTTAGTTTTGAAGTTTTTTGTTCGACTTATTGGTTAATGATCTGTATATATGTTAAAAAGTTATAGAACCATTAAGATAATATCGTATTAATTATTCACTTATTGGTTATTGATCATTATTGGTTCATTTCTCAACTTAAATATTAAGATTTGACAGGAAAAAATTATTCAAAATTACTTAGAAATAAGGTGACAAACTAAATGAATCATGCATATGAGTTGACAAATTGCATCTTCTTCAAAATTAAACAGTGTCACATTGTAGAATATTCGAGATTTTGAGATAACCAAATATAAAAGTATAAAACTGAACTCTAATTCAATGACTTTATAGATAAAATAATATAAATATAATTATTATATTTAATTACTATCAGGTTATCGGGTAATCCGTTAAGAAAAAAAAATCTCAAACCATTTATGTAACACCTTGCAAATTGGAAAGTCAATTTTGGAAAGGAAAAGTCTCATTTTGGCTACTGGTCGTGTCCTACAAGAACAATTTATGATTTTTTAGAAGCATCTACTGGTCATAGATGACATCGTAGGAATGACATTGAGATTTGGGAAATTCATGTTTCTGATGATTAACGTACGAATGAAAAGGACGAATCACAGGACTTTTGATGATTCGTAGGATCTTTGACGAGTCGTGAATGGGTTCCGCGGAAAGGTTCAACATTTAGTAAAATTTTGGGGTTAAAATTGAGGTCTAGGATAAGGTCTATAGATCGTAGGAATATAGACAGTCCAAACGGGGCCCCATAGGAAGTTGTCAAACTTTAAAGCCCCAGTAACTCGACCAACGGTTGACCAGTACTAACTATAGAAATTTCTACAGTCCGTAGGTCCAACTCGTTAGTCACTCCGGCAGTTTTAAGTCAGGTTTATTTGAGTCTTTTCTTACGTTTCTAACTCCTACACTACGTTGTTCTGTCTTGTAAATTGACCCTATAACTGATTTTACTCCTAGAAAAATATTTTTTCCCTTTCATCCCAAATATGCCCTCAAATAATTTAAAGATTTTCTCTCCTAGGCTCACAAGGGATTTATAGAGTTCTAGAGTTCTTCGAGTCTTCAAGGTTTTCTTTCTCCATTATTAGGGCTTTAATATCAAGGTATGTAGGGTTTCATCAATGGGTTCTCTATTCAGGCATTGAGCCCCAAGGTTTGTCAATTCTCAAAAGTTCCTTTTCAGGTGTTCATTCAATTCGTCATGCATTCTAATTGTTTTTGATTCAATTGTTTGATATTTATCTTATAATGACTGTCTTGACATTACCCGTTTATAAATAGTTTTCCTTTTTTGAGTATAAGTGTTTTTTTTTCCTTTTTATATTCCATACACCCATTTCAGTTTTCTATTTGATAATATTTTGTAATTTCTTCCTTTTTTTGTCTATTGTAACAAAAGCTTAGTAACTTTGGCACCAAGACCTTTGAGTACCCACTTTTGGCGCCACGAGTTTAAGTGAGTGTTTAAATTGACTTATTTTTAGTGGTTTTGGACTTTCAAGTTATTTTATTATTATTATGGAAGTGTTGAGATACTAGAAAAAGTAATTAACACTTTTTATAGGTGAAAAGTGCTCTCTCCGTTTGCATTTACTTGTCACTTTTTTCTAACATAGATTTTTATTTTTACTTATCACTTTTGACATATCCATAAACGACAATAATGTTTTTCCATGTTTACCCTCAACATTAAATACTTATTTTCCAAATTATTTTTCAAGACATCATTTAATATGAGATAAAGTAAAACCTCACTAAATTAATACTCCGTAAATTATTAATCTCTCAAAAATCATATTTTCTTTCAATCCAAACTTGGACTAATGAAAAAAATCACCAATTTCGATGACATAATAAGATAAAATGTTTTCAGAGAACCCCTATATAAATATATAGTCAATCATTATTATAAATTAATAATTCTTCAAAAGTACACCTATATCTAAGATAATTTATTGAAATATGATTCTATTTTTTTGTTAAAATATAAATATATTTGAAGTTCATTACTAACTTTTCTTATTGCATCAAAAAGTTAAGATGTTGTCTTCTTGAACTCATCATAAAATTATGAAGCATTCTAGATGTGATAAGTGTTTTCTTACGTGTTATTGGTTGCAAAGATATTGTGTCATCTTCAACTTCATCATCATCATTGTTTTTCCCAATGATATCTACAATTTCTTCTAAATAATGGACCTATGAACATGCATTACTTTTATCCGAGCAATCGAAAAGGTTATTGATGTTAATATTTTTACAGTAACTGGAATAATTAATCATGACTTGAAGTTCATGAGTGATTTTATCATTAATCACTCTTTTAATTAATCAATATTTGCTTATCGTTAGTATAATATCTCTACAAAATAATTTTTATGGTCCCACCTATATTAATTTAGTATGATTTTGCTGTAGTTTAATAAAATACTTATATCAATAATTATTTTCATAATGGGTATGTCAAGTCAAATTATGATAAGTAAAAATGACCGAAAGTCGAAAGTTAGATGTTCTCAATTTATGACTTTTAAACCAATTCAAACACTCCTTAAGTTGCTCTTATATTTACACATGTGCTACTAAATCTACTTAATCAAGAATTTTGACAACATAATCTGTCTTTCAAAAGAAAACTATTTTAATGGAAATTTAGAGCCCGTTTGAATTTCCCTAAAAAGTAGTTATAAGTAAGCAAATTGAAAATTCAAACTTCAAGTGATTTTGAAGTAAAAAAAAAATAAAAGGTAGGGAGAGATCTACTATTGATTTTTACATTTTAAACTAATTTAAAACGTATTTTTAACTTTATCAAATACTTCCAAAATCTCAAAATGACTTAAACGTAAGTTTGACCATCTTTTCAGTCAATTCAAATAATCTCTATGTCAACCTTTGAGAAATAAACTACTTTTCTTCTTGAAGTTTTTGCACAAATAGCTTTATTTGAGGTAATCTATAATTTTACCCTAAAATATGATGCTAAATCATTTTTGTCCATACGAGTCAAATTATCTTTATTTATGACTTAGTTTCGCTTGGCATCAGTTTAGAAAATTATTCTTTGTTTTAAGTGTGGGTTTGGGGAATAAATTCCTAGTTTTACAGTTGTATTTAGTCTTTTTTTTAGGATGGGTGTCTTGGATTTTGTTTTCGGTTCTTTTCCATAGGATAGTCCCAATTTTGATAGATTATCTTTTTTGCTTTTAGGTAGTAATTTTCTTGTTTTGGATAGAAAAGAAAAGAACCTTTTGTCTTGTTTGATATTTTCTTTTCAAGTCTAATTTTAAGAAGTACTATCTTATGAATGTTTGGTTATTAATGAAATTGCAAACTCTTTGACACTAAGGTTGACGGTTGTGACTTTGTATACAACTTATTTTATTTTGTAGTTTTTTATGAATCTATATTTATTAGAAATGAAATTGATTCATCTTGATTGATACTTGTACCACGTGTGGTGAGAATTTGTTTATTCCATGTTTGCATCTTAGTCAAGAGTTTTCCTTACATGTTATTGAAGCAAAATATAAAGTATTGCTTTATATAGGAGATGATATTAGGTTTGTTTAATTTGTCTTGTTAATTTAGCCTTTTGAAATATTATATCACTAGTATCCCGTTTGAGCTTGTAGGCTTTTGTTGGTAGCTATATTTTTAACTTAAACTTTTGTTGAATCCATATTTGTTACATCGTGTTTCCTTGAGCATTGTAACATAAATGTATTATAATTGTTACATCCGAAGTTTAAAGGATGTTTGAGTAAAGAAGGTAATTAATTATAGCTACAAGGTGATTAAAAGGTCCTCTTTGAATGAATGTGACATGACATAAGAAGAACAGAAAAATAAAAAAAAACTCTTGTAGAAAAAATTGTTGAAATATTCTTGAGATGAAGATAATTATTCGTGAAATAATTAGAGAGTGCCGAAAATAAAGAGAAAAAATAATCGGTGATGAAGTCTAAAAGTGCAAAGTGCTTAGAGAAGTTTAAGTCGATCACTATTATATAGTTTTCCTACCATCCCCTAACCTACATTACAACTAGTTAAAGTACTATTTAATTCAATTCGAGCACACTTATTTAGTGGAGATATACATAATTGGCAAGCCTATGGTTCTTTTTGCGTACATGTGATTTTTTTTTTGTGAATGTGATCGTTGTTCTTGATGCCAAGTCTTCAACTTGTATTCAATCTTTTGAATTGAGTGTGTGTACTATTTCTTTTTGTGAGGGAACCTTTCATTATAGATAAGTGATGTTATTAACTTTCTTTAATGAGAGTAGGTGATCAAACTTAAATTTGATGAGGTCATAGTCCTTCTCTGAGGTTAGGAGGTTTGATTTTTATTTGTATATTTTGCGTAATGATTTCACAGTGTACTTGATGTCTTGACATTGGTGTATGACCTAAATTTTTTTGGGTTTTTGCCCTGAATTTCTTACCTTATTTGAAGTTTATTTTTTTCTTTAAAGAAAAGACAAAACATTACCATAAATGTTTTAAATTTTCTAAAAGGAAAGTATAATGTTTTTCCTTATTTTGAGTTATTTTTTCCTTAGAAGAAAAGTTTGGACATCTTTAAATTGAAGATCCCTATTCTTATAGTAGAATAACAAAAACATCCACAATGTAGACATTTAAGAGTTTAGTTTATGGGAAGATTTATTTTCTCAACAATTTATAATATTTTTCTTTTATATTAGTTTTCATATAATAATAGTATGTTTTTCGTATAAGTTTTTCTTATCTAATTTATCAACCATATGATTTGAAATTTGTATGCTTCCGCATGACGTCATATTCACCCCTTCATAACCCCAATAAGTGGTATCGGAGCGCACGATTCAAAGATTTGATGGTTTAATGATCTAATGTTTCAATGAAGTTGGAGACAGACTCAAGTGGTCTCAAACCAATTTGTAACAAATTTGAGGATAATGAAGATTTTCTCAAGGCACATGTGGAGAAGAAGTTTCAACCACATTTTCAATATTCATGTTGCTAAAATTTGTAAAAATAAAACAAAGTATTTTAAATAAATTTTAACCCATATATTTTAAACCTTATTTTTAACCATGGTAAGCAACAATAATGAATATTTTGTGATGAACAAGATTTATCAAGCATAGAAGAAGGTGGATCATATTTTGTCAAGAAAATTCAGCTAAAAGGATAGATTTCTTGGGGTTTTACCCTTATTTTCTTACCTTATTTGAATTTTACTTTTTCCTAAAAGAAAAGACAAAACATTACCTTAAATGTTTTAACTTTTCTGAAAGGAAAATATAATTTTCTTCCATATTTGAGTTATTCTTTCCATAGAAGAAAAGTTTAGAATTTATAAATTGAAAATGAAGATCCTATTCTTATAGCACAATAACAAGAACTTCCACAATGTAGATATTTAAAAAATTATTTTTTGGGAAGATTTATTGTCTCAACAATTTATAATATTTTTCTTTTATATTAGTTATTATATAATAACATTATGTTTTTAGCATAAATTTTCTTATCTGATTTGTCAACCATATGATTTGCAATTTGTAAGCTTTCGCATGACGTCATATTCAACCCTTCGTATCCCCAAGTATTTTTTGTATCAATCGAAGTGGTGGCATACCTAATTGATGAACTTTAATGTTTGCTCGAGGACGAGCAAAAGTTTAGGTTTGCGATGTTGATGTGAGGTCAAAGATATTTATATATAACCATTATTATCTTACATTTAATATTTTTATTTTTCATTTTAGATCATGAATTTTATGAATTTTGCTAAATAATATACTTTATTTGTATGATTAAATTAGTGTAAAGATGAAGAAATTTAAAGCTAAAATAAATTTAAATGAAAGATTATACAAGTAAATCAGGTAGACAACTCAAAGGATTAAATTGAATATTATATTCTATTTATTTATATATATTTGATGACTGCACTAGAGAAGTAAAGAAAGTAGTCTTTTGAGGGTGTGACATGTGGCAAATATGAAGCACTTCAATTTTGTGGGCGACAACCACTGTTCACGCAAAATTCGATTCGTTTGGGTCTTGGGTTCTGAATTTGTTTTGAACAATAATTTTGTTTAGGTATTTCTTCATTCATAAATAGTCCATAAGAATAATTATTTTTGGGAAATATTTTTATGGGAAAAGTCATTATACTTTTTAGGGTTCTTTTCTTTTTATTCTTAGATATTAGTACTTAAATACACTTATTTTGGGGTTGTTCCTATGAATGATTGTTTAGTATTGCATTTTATGGATTGAAGTTGATTATCGTATAAAATTTCTTTGGTTCTTTATTTAGTATTTGTAACACCCAGTAAGCAAAACAGACCAAAAATTAGTTTTTTCAGAAAAATCTGTAGGTGCTACCAACGGTGGCATCAACGCACCGTAGCCTGAACCACGGTCTGTCCTGCACAACCGTCGATGGGATCAGAAACTCCCAAAAATTTCAGCCTAGAAAAAAATTGGTTAAGTCTTGGACGACGGACGGACTTACGGTCCGTAGTCCGTGACCGTCGATCAAGACTCTCTTCAACCACTCTTTGACAAGAGATATGGATGACCAGCATGGTTCGTAGGTGGACCTACGGTTGGGTCAACTTAAAATGATCATAACTCTTAGCACAAAATGAATTAGGTCTTCCATGACCTACCCACAAATAGATAATTTAATATCTTTCCATAGCCACAAACCTTGTTAAAATAAGACCTCCGAGTAAAAAGTTATGCCCATTTTAGTAAAGACCTATCGAACAGGCCCTCACGAAAGACCCAACGACGGGACGTCGGGCGCATGACGCACTATCAGTCTTGGCCGTCGTGAGGCCCGACAACAACCTTCCCAGGGGTCTTTTTGACCTTTCTCACTCCGTTTAAACCCTAAGTTACGTCGTTTTGACCCTAAATCATCATATTTTAGTCAGTTTAAGCCTAGAAACATAATTAAAACATATCCAAGTCAAATCATTAAATCAAAACATAGAAAATTAGAAGCAGGAGAGGAGAAAAATTTTTCAAGAACCATAGTTCAAGAACTCCACAAAATCCAGCAGTTCCAGCCCCAAAACTTAAGTATTTTTTCCGTGGATTTCATCACCAGGTATGTGGGATTTCACTAGTGGGTTTCTTTCACCCATTGGGTCCTTTGTTTCAGTCAGTTCTTAATTCTCTTATAATGATTAAACCTAGGGTTTCTAGAACTTTGATATAACTTCATGAATTTATTAAATATATGTTCGAAATTAGATTATCGTGTTATTACTCAGATTATCGCATGAATTTCAGAACCCTAGTTTTGTATTTCTTTTGTTCTTGAATTAACATGCTATGTCATATATTTTAGACACTTCAGATATACATGCCGCAGTTATAAATGCATAATTACCAAATTAATTGTTGCATTCTCAGTTTGCATGTTTAGTTTCGAGCTATCCAGTATTTGCAAAAATTCAGATATAATCAGTTAATTTACAAAATTCATTGGGAGTAGGATAATACCGAGTTGGACTAGGGTTTTGCATACCCAACAGTCCCAGAACTACTAGCCAAGTAGGTTATATGTCCCCTTTGTGGATAATCAATTTAGTGATCACGCCAGCATGCCTTTATACCTTTGGCAGGGTATATTGGGTCCTCTCGATGGGGCGTATACATCGGACTCTACATTTAGCTCATGTGGTTTTATTATCGGTTATTAGTAGCTCCCACAGTTCAGTCAGACTCTCTACATTGACCATTTATCAGTATATTCAGTATTCAGTTTCAGCATGTTATAAATTGGTTTGTCATTGCATCAAGTTAGCTCAGAAATCAACACATCACGTTCAGATTATTATACTTGTTTTTGTGCTTGTTCAATTATGTTTTAAGTCAGCTTTACTCTATCCTACATGCTCAGTAGCTTTCACGTACTGAAGCATACGTGCACTACATCTTCTCATTATGTAGGTTAAGTTTCTCAGCATCCTGATCACGCATATATCGATTTCCCGATCGCCAGTTCAGCAGATTCAGTGGTGAGTCCTCATCGTCCAAGGACAACAATCATGAGTTTCATTTCAGTCTTTAGTCATTTAGTTTAAGTTTTTGCTAGATTTAGCTGGGGCTTGTCCCTGTATTTCTAGTCTAGTTTATAGGCTATTTTCAGACATAGTTAGATTTGGCTTAGTATTGCGTTAATATCTCTTTTGTATTAAACTAATTGTTTTCAAATAACTCAGTTATAGAATATGGATATTTCCTATCTTTTCATTTTAAGTATGCTTTAGCTTCCGCAATAGTTTATTATCTTTAGTATGCTCCTGAATATGCCAGCCGGGTTAGCTTGGGATCACTTGTGGTCCTAGGTTCCGTGTCCGCATTTCGGGGGTAGCTCGGGGCGTGACAATATTTCATGATTGACCACCATTGAAATAATTTCATTGTCAAAACACCCTGGAGACAAATAAGAGGATAAAATATGGGATTATAAGTAGTGCTCTTTAATTGGTTTAGTCTATCACCGATCAACAATTTAGTTAGACTCCCAATTGTGATAGACAATTAAAGGTCGGGAAGCCATGATCATATATTCAACATTGTGAATAAGTGATTTCATAATCAATTGAAGACCACATAAGAAGATACTATGCATGAATTTTATGTTGACTGGAACTTGGAATTTTCCCAATCATCAGTATACATCTTTTATTCTTGAATTCTAGTAAGGTAAGTTCTTTTGGTACTCTTGAATAAATAATTAGGATTAGTATAACTTAGTAAATAATTAATTGACAAGTCTTTTGGATTTGATATCCCTACTCTTTAAGGACCACTGTATTAGTTGTGTGACCACATACACTTGCGTATGCAATCGGAAGCAACAATTGTTAGAAAATATCTCATACCAACAAGTGTTTCACATTTATACTAAAAACTAGAAGTATGCCTTCTTAAACTACGTGGGAAGGCAACCTGGTTTGCCTAGCAAGTGGATTTATCTCATAATTGTTCAAAGTAAAGGAATAAATCTTATTAATATCCTAAAACATAAGTATCTTTTTAAGGACTTCCATTATTACATGACGCATTCTCAGATGCCAAGTGACATTATCTTCCTCGTCTATTATTACAGTGCACTTGTCAAAAACATCCTTCTTGTTTCCAGCAAGCGAATATAACTTGTTGAGTCCTTCCTCCTCCTTAACAATTTCTCTCACCTTCCCAGATAAGAGATCCTAAAAAACACAACTATTGGGGGACAAATAGCATAACAATTCAAGTTTTTAATCTCTCTCACCTTCCCAGATAAGAGATCCTAAAAAACACAACTATTGGGGACAAATAACATAACAATTCAAGTCTTTTGTCATTTGTGGGAGTGACATAAGATTAAACTTGGAATTTGGGTCACACAAAACATTTGTTAAAATATCACCTTCTCCTAGATGATATTTTCCTAAAAGATGAAATTGTTGATGATTCTCCTACTGGCAACTGCATTTTGCCTACATTTTCTAGCAATTCTTTATCCAGCAAGTGCGTTTGATGTTCTATCATGTGATCAGAGACCACTGTGTCTACTACCCACTTAAAAAAAAAATCCTTCTGATGATGGAAGTAGTTACCTTCCATATGAGCATTGCCACTAACACTAACATTTCCACCTACGAACAACATCCTTAAAACAATGTTTAAGAACACATAAGTATGTTGTGAGTATATGTTGATTGTATAACCACAACTCTTTCTCATTCATCTCTAATCACTATACCAATTTATGTGGACTCTTACATGATCATATGACTTGTTTAAACTTATTTAATTGAATAAATTTTAAAAATATAATTTATTATTAATTAATTTCTGCCTTTTAGAAATCCTATTGCTTTTGGTCTATACATAATTGTGACATTCTACTACCTGCGGTATGGATAATGTTTTAACATAGACATAAATCCGAATATACTCTACTAATGTCAGAATGTAAATCTCATTGATCTTACAAACACCACACACATACATATGCATCAATAGTTGGAGAAGTTTATATATTTTGACAACTAGTATATATTTTCATATACACATTTCACAAAGGTAATATAGTTCAAATTCCATTTTTCAACGGTAACATCTGCTTATTTTTTAGTATACAAGTAAGACAATTCCTCATAAACAACTAAAAAACCTCCATTTTTACAATGTCTCAAACATCTCAAACATCCAAAGTAAAAAAGTCTTACAATTGTCATTATGGTAAACCAACTACGTTGAGGACATCGTACACCGATACAAATCCAAGTTGACAATTCTTTAATGGTGCTTTTGGCATATGCCCATTTTTAGGTGGCATGAAAATGAATAATCAACGAGTAGCCCATCAAATTTTCAAGGCATTGTAAAATTTGAATATTAACAAAGCTACGAAATACAAAGAAAATAGGGATATGCTAATCACTTTCTCAAAAGAGGAAGAAGAAATGGGGAATCACCTGAAAGTGTTGGTAAAAGAATCTGAAATAGCTCGAGATTAACTAAAAAAAAGTTGACTTTGGCAGAAGAAAAAGAAAAATGCCTAAAAGCTATACTGTGTAGTTTATTTTTTGTATTTGCATTTTGAAAATTTGTAACAAATGAATAACAAAAATGTAGTGTTGAATAAATAAATTATTTATCTCTATTTGTTGCACTATTATATCTTTTATTTGTCATTTATAATGTTGTCATTTCGACATACAAGTTTATTAAGACATAGATTTATAAGAAATATAAAAGCCCTTCATAATAGGATATGTACTGTTAGATGTGCATCTTTTGTCTTCAAAAACAGCAAAACAATAGACCACCTTTAACTTGTAAAAAAACATGTCTTCAAACCAGGGAAAAACCCAACTATCACAAAGCGTACACCAACTATCACAAAAATCAATTATCCTAAAAATCGAACTACTTCACAAATTTTCTTGAAAGACCAAGGAATAACCATCTCAAAAATCACAACTGCCCTTAATCACCACCAACCTGAGCACTAATCTCCATCACAATACCCATTACGTTTATTTCCACTTCAGTGACCAATTCTTCTTCTTCACACTTATCCTCTTCTTCATTCTCTGTTAGCTTCTCCTGTTGTTTTTTCTCTTCTTCTTCATTTGCTTAATTTTCTTCTTGTTTCTCCTCTTCTTTTTCTTTATTGTTCCCTTCGATCGTCTCCTCTTATTATTTCTCTTCTTCTTTCCTCTCCTCTTTATCAACTTCTACAACAAAATATGCATTAACTTCTGCAAGATCATCATCCACTACGGTTAATGGAATGATGTTGTCATCCACTATTGGTGATGAAAAGTTGTCATCATCTACTTCAAGATCAGTGGTTAAGCATAAATACGAATACATTATATTACACGATTAATAAATATATAAATTTATCTACCTTTGTTTTTCTTTTTCTTTTCGTTTCCTCTTGTACAAAAGCAATGATTTCCACCATTGATTGCTTGAGGGATGAACTCCATCTTTAGAAGTACTTGATATAAAATTCTCCCCAGGTTGATTCGGAATGTGTTCGTTTGAATACTCATACTCCACATGACCTATTGCAGAAGTGAGGACAGTAACGCCATTAAACCTAGCCTTAAAGACTTCAATACTTGTGTCCTTCACTTCGTCTGTATGTGGATTTAATGTTGCCATATAATTTTGTTCTTCTCATGGATAGTAGGTACTAGGTATGGATGCACAACCTACAAAAAGATTTATTAGTACAAGACCTTCACTAATTAAAAGAATATTTTTATATAGAAAAATAAGTTTATACCTTTGTACATTTAAATTGATCACCTTCGACAATGTTATCGCTCGTTGCCATGTGCCATCTAAGTAACCGGGGAATTGACAATGGAGAATCCACTGACTTCGTTGCATATATACCAAGATGAGGAAAACCCTCATATATCCAAACCTAAAAGCAATAAAATAACAAATAAATGAACAGAAATATATAAGAGTTTAATATTAATCAATTGCAGAAATGATAAAAATTACCAGAAGCACCTAGGGAAAGCCATATAAAGCATATGATGCACTCCCTGTTTCCTTGTACACGTCACATTATTTCTTCAAATTAACTTTGATCTTCAAATACTTAAATGTTAAGTCAAAACACTCTTTGACCCACGGATAAATATTAAAAAACTCTAAATTATCGGCCATATTAATGTGGTTTTATTCCACAATCTTAGATCTAACCAAACTAAAGAGCACTTGAACTTCTGCTTCTTATTCAATCTTGAATCCTTAATCAAACTCAATAACTTCTAACCATTAATATTCCTATTCTTGGTTACTTTATAGTAAAAGTTCTCATCTTTGTCAAGCACTTTTTTCATTTTTATATTGTGGGGTTATACTCCACAATTCAGACCCGCAATCAATGGAAACTCTTTTAAGCTAAAAATGCAGGCTTATCATTCACACAAAACCACATCTCATGTAATTTTTTTCATGATTGATACGACCCAACAACATGTAGTGGACCATGTGTCTATTAAACTTGTAAAATTCTGAAATATGCCTTAAATTACCAAACAACTACCTTTAAAGTCACTATCAATTTTTTCAAGTAAAACATTTCTAAAATCGTCATACATAGTCATTCTTGCTCTCACATAAATCTTGGATGGAAAAGATCCTAACTCGTCCATACATGTAGTGAGATTATAGGACTTACCAGAGATTTCTCTTGCACAAGTTGGCAAGGACAGAGGATCCTCATCCTCAGCTTCGATACCTCAACTATCTCCACTGATCTCCTCACTGGACTCAACCTCATCAAGAATCTTCTCATAGTTGTCTAAATCATCCATTGTATCAAAATTCGAATCAACAACTTTTTTCTTTTTTCAACACCTTGAAACTTGAGCTCCAACCTTCCTTTTCTTGTTTTTACAAGGCTTAGAAACAATTTTTTCAACCAAACCACCTCTAGTTTTAGCCATAACGACAGTAAACCTACAATACTAAAGTAGATCAAAGTCTAACAAAAGAGTGCAATGAAAAACACTGCACAACGGAGGAAACAACACTCCACAACAAAAACCAAAATTAAAAAATCAATAGACGAAAGACACATTTTTTTTAAAGCAACCAACATATGACATCCCAAACAAAAACGTCATTAGAGACCACAAATATTCATCCTAAACAACAACATGAAGACAATTATCAAGAAATAGGGTTTATTAAACTACTATAACAAAATGAAAAATCAAATACAACATCCTAAAAAAGAGCATGAAATAAAATCACCCAGAAAAAGGGTTTATTATACAAATAAAAAAAGAAAAAACGAAATACGACATCCTAAACAAGAATGTGAAATAAAATCATTCAGAAAAAGGGTTTATTACACTAATAAAAAAAGAAAAAACCAAATACGACATCCTAAACAAGAACATTAAATAAAATCATTCAGAAAAAGGGTTTATTAAACTAACATAAAAAAAAATCAAATACGACATCCTAAATAAGAACATAAAGAAAACTAATCTAGAAAAAGAGTTTATTACACTACTATAACAAAATAAACAACCAAATACGACATCCAAAACAAGAACATGCCGAGAAACATCCAGAAAAATTATTTATTGCAGAACTATAACAAAATAAACAAAAACCACCATTAAACTCAAATGAACTTACCAAAAATGATAGTTCATAACTCGGAGAAGAAGAAACAGATGAAGATTTTTCGTTTAGGATGATGAAATGATTGAACGTTTGTTTAATGGACTATGAAGCTGTTGAAATGTATGTGGAAGAGAACCGTTAATATGGGAAGAAGAAACAAGTGAGATGATTTCTCTGCTTTCTGTTGAAACGTTTGGAGAAGTATATAGGGAAGAGACGCAAGAGGTAGTGATATGATTACCGATAGAATCGATGTATGGGGAAGAAGAAAAGTTTAGAAGAAGAACGTTGGAACAGTCCCAGAAAGGTGTCTTTTTGAATATATATATATTCTAACATGTAAAATCAGAAATATAATATAAAATAAAATATATTGAGATTATAATATATTTGGTAAACATATATATTTTTCTAAGTTTTATCAACACTAAGTTAGTCCTTAATCCCACATTCACAAATATACCCCAAGTTTTAAAATGCCAAACAAACCCATGGCCCCACACTCTTTCCTTTTTTAAATGCTCTACCCTAGAAAAAAAAAAGTAAATGAAGTGTCTATAGAGTGAATTAAGTTTTATTTGTGTCCACAATGCCAATTCATCTTGTGTTAGTATCGAACATTGGAGTACGACCAGTAATGGAAACTGTTACTACATAATCTCTCATGTTTCCTTTGCAATTATCCTAAACAGTTCCCTTCACATTACCATTGAGATGGAAATGATCACATTTCTTCAGCTTGGTGCAATCAGCATTTATATGTTCTTTCATGCGACATAAATCACAGAATTAATTTCCTGTTAAACTCCTCTCCTGCCTGTCTAGAAGTGTACATAGCCGTAGTATTAGGGGACACCATTCTACTGTAACCTGCAACTATCCTTTAGTATCCATACTTTATTCAGCATTGCATATACTTTATTAACAAAAGGTACTTGTGGCATTATTAGTATTTAACTTCTAGCTTGATCTCTAGAATTAGGAAAACACATGAAGGAGGGGGCATGATCGAGTCATATTCATCTGCTAGATCCTTGAGTCTAGAGTAATACACAGAGACTAAAGAAGTACCTTAAATAGAAGTGAAAAGTAATTGCTATTTGAACAAACAAAACACCACTGAGGAGATTCTAACTTAAATTGCACATAAGCCAGGAAACTATAATTGCAAAGTTTGGACAAATCACATTTGAACTGACTTTGCTTCACTGAACCATCAATGAAACGCATATTGTTCCTTCCCAGTATTGTAAGCTTGACATCTCTGCTCCATAGTGTATAATTGTCCAATTCAGTCACAATAATGGGAATCATAAGTGACCCAGGAGCATTTGATGGATACAAAAAGAGAGAATGATGATACTGGCCAGTGCTTGCATTATTCACGGAAATATTGTCACCAATGGATCCTGAATCAGGCATGATTACAAGCTAAAAATGGTAGAATAAATCTAAAATGACGCAAGAAAATGTATAAAA
This sequence comes from Solanum corneliomulleri, assembly GCA_027704805.1. Taxonomy (NCBI): domain Eukaryota; kingdom Viridiplantae; phylum Streptophyta; class Magnoliopsida; order Solanales; family Solanaceae; genus Solanum; species Solanum corneliomulleri. Next base: position 28,800 of record JAKWIY010000521.1, read on the forward strand.
TCACACGAATTCATCACAACATGTGAATGATTCCCTCGATTTGCACCTGTTTTGTTGTGATACCATGTCAAGTTACTGGATGTATGAATATATGTACCAATAATGTATAGAAATCCACAGAAAATTAGAATAAAAGAATATATTTTTCATTGATTAGTAATTAAATACAATGTGTTGCATATATACACAGCTGATTGTACATTACAACTGACGTTTCCGAACTAACTTTCTAACAAACTGATTCTAATAATCTTGATTATTGACTTAACATGATAATTAGCATAATATTCAACTACCACTAACTACTTAAATTCATTAGTTAGTGTTGAGTAATAACGTACACTTACACAATCTCCAATCTGGTTCACATGAATTTAGGAGAAAAATCTGTAAAAAAGATTAGGAGGAGATAAAGTTTACTTTGTAAAAATGGGAAAAAGAAAAAAATATGGTAGCATATGTTCGGTATACAAATCCAAAAGTGGTCCCACATAAATCGAATGAAAGGTTAGTGACGACTGGTAATTCTAAACAACTATAGGTATAGTAAATAATTAGGTAGTATATGTTTGCTTAATAGGGTATGTTTTTCAATAAACAAAGCCCCCAAAACTATCCATACAAAGCAAGTGATGTCATGTCACGATCCAAAAATGGACATGATGACACTTGTTTATTCTCACCAAGACAAGTCAGCCTCAACTCAATAAAACAATAAAATGCGGGAATATAGAATAAGATGAAGCTGAATTTTTTTTTTCTATTGTAACCCAGAACCTCGTTGTCGCGAGTACAAGTCGTTAATACATAAAGTGCAGAATTTAAAGATAATTACTAGTCTCAATGTCTTTCTTTCTCAAATAGAACAAATCATAAAATAAGAAACAAGACCGCCGGATGATAAGCGGCTACCTCTCAACAATCATTTGACAAGCCTCAGAAAGAGGAGAAGAAGAGCAATCAGATGGTACTGGGCTCAAAAGGAATACAAGTGTACAAACAAGGAGTAAGTACCAGCAAACATGGTACAAAAAAGCAACCTAATAAACAAGGACAATTTGCTAGAAAACAAATACTACTTTCATCCCAACCGCACATTCTCAAACTACAACCTGCATAAAAATCAATTCAACCTAACAATTTCACCATACACAACTCACAAGGATTAACCACATTGTTCAATAGTCACGATTCAACAACCAACACATATGAAGTATGTAAATCACAAGTGACAAGTAGATCAATATAAAAATGACAAGTAGACCAATTACAAGTATCAAAATGCATCACAGTAGTCAATTCCTACCAAAACCAATTTCCTTCGACATAATATCACTAGATGGAATCACTTTCAATTGGCTTTATATCAATTCACTAGCCAGAATAATTTCCCTTCGACTTTATATCATCTCGCTAGCCGAAACCATTTCTCTTCAACTTTACATCATTTCACTAACAACAATCATTTCCCTTCGTCTTTATATCATGTCAATAGCCAAACAAATTTCCCTTTGGCATTATTTCATATGTCTCATCATGATGTACAATAATAAATGTAAGTAAGCGATTTCACAACCTAAGAAAGATATAACAATTCAAGCAATTCAAGTCCACTTTCATGCCATCGAAGTATCTCATTATCAACCCGTTGCCTTTTTCTTTAATCCCTTTTTATTCATAAAATCAATCAAGTGGAACAATGAACTTATCACCCCATTCTATTACTTCCCAACACACACAATGAAGGAAAATACATAATTTTACTAGATTGACAAGGTTTAGTAGATCACTTGTCTTAATTCAATCAACTAGTCTATCAAAGTGTTGAATCTCCCCCTTCCGAATAATGTCCAAATCTACACAATCTATTTAAAACAAGTAATCACAATAAAATTCTTAAAACAACAATACCTATGTCATATACTTTGAACAATGGGTCAATAAACTCAGAAACCCAATGCTGAGGTTTGAATCTTAAAAACCCAATGTATTTGGAACTCACTGGTGAAAACCATTCTAAAAAATGAAATCTATTCGCAATCTCTAGTTTATTTTAGAAGTTGAGTTCTTTAAAACCCCTTGTCATTTGCCAATCAAAATCCCAAGTTTTTATGTTAAAATGCATAAATAATCGAGGAGAAATGAAGTTTTAAGACACCAAATATTACCCAAAAGATTTAGCTTAAGAAATTCTTAAAAATCACCTCCAAGGGTTTTACTAAGATCAAAAATTGAAAACGGGGTGAAAACCCCAAAATTTGCAATCATAAAACTACCTCAGATGTCAATTACGCAAATGCGAACCCCGCGGAAGTTCACCCTTCGCTTTAGTGATCATACCTTAGCCAAAGCGAGGTTCACAAAAGTGGAACGCCTATAGGAAAAGTAATAGGTACATATAATATAGGCACCAGAAAATTAGTTAACACTCAAAATATTGAAAGGATCCTGTGGATTCATTCAAAATCCTGACACACAAATCATATATAAAGATCAACTATACTCGACACTTCAAACTCTATGCAAACATCAAACCATAAATCGAAGGTCTTCTTGACTTGAAACCTGTGGAAGTCACAAGAAAGGAATATAACCCAAAGAAACTTAAACAAAGCTTTGGACCGATGAAAAATCAAATTGGACGTCACATACGTCTAAAATCATCCCCCATCAAGACATTTCGATCCAAGCATTCAAAGTCCAAATATTAACCAAAGTATACTCAAAGTCTAAAATTTACATATTTTTCCAACTTTGTACTTCAAATACTCAAATAGACACTGAATCTAAAAGGGTGAAAAGATGTACTCATATCTAATCTACTACCCAAACCATGTTTTAATGCCTTCCATTCATTAAAAGTGAACAAAGAACCTCAATTAGAGAAAATAGAAATATACACATCATATTTTTGCACAATTTGACTAATATAACGCTCAACTAGCTTCTTCATTGTATATCTCTTCCAAATTGGGATGAAATAGGTGGACTTGGTTACCATGTACATAACCACCCGAATGGAGTTATAACCACCCATTGTTGTAGGAAAACCCCTAACGAAATCCATAGCGATTCGTTCCCACTTCCAAGTAGGCATAGACATCCTCTAAGATATACCTCTAGGATGTTGGTGCTAACACATGATTGATTTGCAATTCAAACACCTAGAAACAAAATTTGCAATGTCCTTCTTCAAGCCACACTTCTAATAATGATGTCTCAGATCATGATACATCTTTGCTGCTCCGTATCTTGGGTACAAAACTCGTGCCTCCAATCATCAAGACACCATCAGAATTAAGAACAACCTCTTTTACTTCCCTTCTCGTCATGTTTCCTTCAATGATATACAACTTCTCATCATAAAATTGGCGCTCATAAATCTGCTCAACTAAGGAAGCATGGGCCTCTAGAAAAGCAATCAAACCACCAATCTTCATAGACATATGTAACCGAAAAAAATTGTACGCTAATATTTGAAGATATCTAGACAATGGAAATTCCTCAAAAGTTATGGTGGCAAGACTACCAATGCTAGAAGTCTTCTTACTCAAAGCATTGACCACCACATTGGGGTTTGCGAGATTATGTAACATGATGATATCATAGTACTTTAGTTGCTTAAGCTATCTAAGCTGCCTCAATTTTAGATCCCTCTCACTGAAGATATAATGAAGACTCTGATTGTTAGTGAAGACCTCACAATTTACCCCACATAGATAGTTTTACCATAGCTTAAGAACAAATACTATAGCTTCTAACTCTAAATTATGAGTAACATAATTCTTTTCATTGGTCTTTAGCTGTCTAGAAGCATAGGAGATCACCTTCCCATTTTGCATTAGAGTACCACCAAACCTGATTCTAGAAGCTTAGCATCATAAAAACAATGGACTCTACACCCTCCTCAGGTAAAGTCAAAATAAGAGACAAAGTCCAAAAATTTTTGAGCTCTTGAAATCTCTCTTCATGCTTTTCAGACCACTAAAAGTTCTTACAATGTCGAGTCAATTTGGGAAATGGAGATGCAATAGTGGAGAAGGTCTGAACAAATCTCCTGTAGTAACCTGCAGGTCCCAAAAAACTTCAAATATCTATAACCAATGTAGGCCTGGTCCAACCTTTACATGCCTCAATCTTGGTTGAATCCACTTGAATATCCTCTTCCAACATCACATGTCCCCAAAAAGCAACAAAATCAAGCCAAAACTCGCACTCAAAAGCTTGGCATATTCATCTATTCCTTTAATATCCGAAGCATAATTCTCAAATCTCAATGATAATCACTTTTTTTTCTTAAAGTATAAAAATATGTCATCAATGAAAACTATCACAAATGAATCTTGACAAGGTCGTAACAACCCGTTCATCAACTCCATGAACGATGTATGGGCGTTAGTCAAACTCAGAGACATCACAATAAAGTTATAGTGCCCATAACAAGTCATAAAAGTAGTTATAAAGATTTCTGCTGCCCTAATCATCAACTAATAATAACTGGACATTCATTCAATGTTAAAAAACAAAGATGTTTCATGAAGTTAATCAAATAAATCATCAATACGAGGAAGAGGATACCTGCTCTTCACTATAACATTGTTCAACTACTTGTACTTGATACACATCCTCATGTTTCCATCGTTATTTCAAACAAAAAGAATAAGAGCACCCCATAAACAAACAGTACAACGAGAACCCCTTATTGAACAAGTCTTAGTCCTTAATTTCCCACAATTCTTCTAGATCCATGTAATAAGGTAAGATATAGATGGTCTTGGTGCTCACATCCTCGTAAATAACAAATCAATATCCCTATATCGAGGAACACATGGAAGTTAGTAGGAAACACATTTGAAAACTCTCAAACCAAGGCACAGAATCCATGGAAGGTGGCTCAACACTAGTATCTCGGATGAAATACAAATAGGACAAAAACCCTTTATCAACCATCTCTGAGCTCGAATTTAGGAGATAAATTTTCTAGGGTAAGAATCAATACCACGTATCGACTTAACTCTTGGGACATCCGACATAGCTAAAGTCACAGTCTTAACAAAAAAATCAAGAAAAAAATGATGGGAGAGAGTCAATCAATACCTAAAGTAATATCAAATTCTACCATATAATGAATAATCCAGTCTACCCAAGTACCATATCCAGCAAAATAATCAAGACAAGATCGATACACTCGATCCACCACAAAGAACTCACCAACTAGTGTAGAAACATGAATAGGCATATGCTCACTATAATCATATCAAATCCAGCAGCAAAATGAGTAGACAATACAAAAATAAGACACTAGATCTAACAATATAAAAGTTGATCAATTGTAAATTCGGACGATACCTATGATCACAACATTAGAACCTCAGCCTCAGGGCTCGCTTAAATTACACAATATTATTCCTCTCTTCCACCAACAGTTTGAGTAGTGCCCCAGCCTCTACTCCATGGAGCTATTCTACCCTTACCAGAAGCCCCGCCTAACCAAAAATAGTCGTGATGACGCTTTCGTATTACGACCAAGATAACTACCTCAGCCTAATGAAATAAAAGAAATGCCAAAACTTTATTTATTCTATTATGATCCCAAAATGTTGTTGTCACGTGTACAAGCTACTAATACATTAAGTGCACAATTTAAAGATAATAACATGCCTCAATTTCTTTGTTTCTTAAATAGAACCAAGGGTCCACCGGGATGACAAGCAACTACCTTTAGATAGTCCTTTGACATGCCTTAGAAATAGTCGAAGAAGAGCAAACACACGGCACCGAGCTTGGAATATCCATAACTATTTTATCAAGGAGTGAATACCAACAAACATAATGCTCATAAGGCGAACTATTAAACGAGGCAATGTGACAACCCAAGGATATGCCTTAGAAGTTATGACATCCTCAAATCGTCACACGGCGTGTTCGAACTCTTGGAGGTCTTATACAAGACCTTAGACATTATT
>JAKWIY010000522.1:0-34589 GCA_027704805.1 Solanum corneliomulleri
GTCCTTAAGTGTGAGGATAATATATGCATGAAAAGCTTGTCGGTTATTTCTTAACAGCTTTTGGGAGACTTTTTGGTCATAAGTTAACATTTTGGGTCATATCATTTTGACCTCATATAAATGTTTAAATGGGAAAGATGCACATCCATAACTAAATTATTCGTTATGAATCTAATCCCTCAACTAGAATAATATCAGTAAGTCCTAAGTTAATCTCATTTAAATGTCGCAAGTATTAAATTAGGTTTTCTGTCAAGTTATAGTATCTCATGGAAAGGGGTCGCTACAATGAAACATTGAGAGAAGCTTCAGAGAAAAAAATGCTTATTACATTCTGATAAAAGTTTACTAGAGTATATGTTTAAGTTGTGTTAAATGCCTTATAGCTTAAGACATCTATTCGTCATAATATTAGTTTACTGCAATGTTGTTAATCCAAAATAACTATGGGAAATATTTGAAGATCTAATATCTGCATATTTCAAAAAAAATCTAATTTAAGAACATAATCTATTCAACATTCAGTTATAAATCACATCAATGAATTTTTAAATATAATGAGATACAATATAAAGGAATATAATTTTGTTTCTAAAAATATTATACCTTCTACAATAACTAAAGAAGAGATGTTCAATTTGAAAGAAATATAATAGTAAATGAAGAAGATTACTATTACAAACAAAGTCAAATCCTCATCAAAAAGGGTATTTAATACAATACTTGATAGGGTAGATTCAGATAAATCGGGTGCTTTTTTCATCTATGGTCCACGAGGAACTGGGAAAACATTTTCATATAGAGGCTTATTAGAAAATGTAAGATCAAAAGAATTTTTAGCTTTAGCAACTTCAAGTTCTGGTATTGCAGCTTCAATTCTCCTTTGAAGCCGAACTACACATTAACATTTTAAAATTCCAATTGATATTGACAATAACTTTACTTGCAACATTACTAAACAAAGTTCATTAGTATCTCTAATTCGAGATTCAAAATTAATTGTTTGGGATGAAGTTCCAATGGTCAAACATAAAATTATGCAAGCTTTAGATACTATTTTAAAGGACCTTACAGGTAAACCAAATTTATTTGGTGGAAAAGCTACAGACTTTGGGGGGGACTTTAGACAAACATTGTATGTTGTTTACAATGAAAAAAGAGAAAACCTTGTACCTGATATCTTATTATATTATAATATATAGAATCAACTTGAAAATTCATGCTTATTCGAAAATATGCAAAATAAAGAAGATCCTAGTTTTTCTAAATATTTAATGCAAGTTGGAAAATGGACAAGAAATAATTAACGAAAACAACATAATTGAAATTCCACGTAATTTTATCATTCCTTATACAAATGAAATATATTCCCCTAAATCAATTATTTAAAGAACCTTATTCTGATATAAGCACATTTTTTCAGACCTATCTTCTGTAACTTTCCGAGTTATTTTAACGATGAAAAAGAACTTTGTTAACGAAATTAATGATATGCTTATACATCAACTTCCTAATGATGCTAAAATTTATATATTGCACTTGATGAAAATCTAAAATCATGTGATTAATGTCAATTTTTTAGGATTTCTTACACACCTTAAATTAGGTTGGCTTACTCCATACAAATTGACTTTGAGAAAAGATTGTCCAGTTATATTATTGTGATACTCAAATTCTTCCAAGAGATTATGTAATGAAACACGATTAATACATGTGTGTTTTTATGCTAATAACGTGTTTTTATTAATAAATAGAAGCATGTTATAAGTGATACTATTGCCAACAGAGAGTATAAAAACACACATGTATTTATTTCAAGAATCTCATTATTAGCATCAGCAGAGGTATTTTTCCAAGAATCCCATTATTGAAAAATTACCTATTGCTTTTAAAAAAACACAATATCTAATTCGACTATGTTTTGCAATGATAATATACAAAGATGAACATCAAGCATTAGATCCCGTAGGATTCTATTTACGCGAACCAATTTTCTCGCACGATCAACTTTATGTTGCTTTATCCATAGCTACAACTTTTTAAAAAGACAAATTACTAATACATTCTTCTATAGTTCAAGATACAAATTATCATTATATGTATAATATAGGGTACAAATAAATCATTCAAAAAGCATTCATCTAAAATCCTAAATTTTCTATCCTTCATAAGCCACACCTACTAAGCCTTAAAGGACACCAAATGTCACCCATAAAAGCTATAACAGGACTCTACATAACACAATAAGGTGCAATAATAGGTTGTCAATAAAATGCTTTACATGTATGCAGCCCTCCATAGAGGAAAGTTTTGGGCCTCCTAGCACTTGTGTTGTTACAAGCTTTGCAGAGTGACGATGACATCCATGACAGTTCTCTAATTAAATAGTATTTTTCTTAGTGCAGCTCATACTTATACGTTTTCGTACTTCTGGCCATTTATTGATCAGCCCTTTTATTTTAACTTCTTGGTAGAATGGTGAAAGTAAAATTTAGGTGATGTAAGGCCTAAGAGTTGCAGAAGAGTCTTACGATAAATCTAAAATCTGGAAACCGACTAAAATTAAAGAAAAATCACAGTGCAAATCCTTAAAGATTCCTGACAGTGCAACAGCACGGGGGGTATGAGTTATTGCTTATATAAAACCATGACCAAAATTTTTGCCTATAAACAATTTCTTTATGAGATGTGAGGTTGCATTCTGTGCTTGATTTGTAATGACTAATGTCATTTTCCAGAATTTTTGACCAAAATAATTTATTATTTAAATCAATTTATGATAGTAATATATTTTTTTAAAACATTACAAAACTAGTAGAAACGTTGTTGATAGTAACTCATTAGGCCATTGCCAAGAAATGGACCAAAACTAACGGGGACGGTGTTAAAGTTAGAATACGTTACTACAAGTAATTTTTAGAGTTTAAGTTAGAATACGTTACTCTGCAAGTAACATTTTAGAGTTTAAGTCGAAATACGTTACAACTGGTAGATGTTTTAGAATTATTATACTAGATCCTTCTATCTTAAATCAAATTTATCCATTAGTCGTACTTCCCTCACCTTATACCCTAAACCCAATTTCATATTTCTTCCCCTTTCTTTCCCTCGCTAAGAGAGCATATGCACGTTGCTGGTTCGATTCTCGTTGTAAGTGTTTCCAAAAAGAAGAGCCATAAGTATTTCGAGAGGTAATTTCTTCGCTTAAGGTTTTTTTTCTTAAGAATTCTCTGCAAATTTCGAATCTCAAAATATATCAAGAAAAAGATTATGCTCGAGTTCTATTGTTTCTTAGTGTAGTCTAAGATGGTTTGTCTTATATCAACACACTTCTAAATTAAAGAGAATGACCTTAAAACTTTTAAATGTGATTTCATAACCTTATATCACTTTTGAAGTGTGTCTCCAAGAAAAATTTACATAATAATTCAGGCTAACATTTAAGTTTACTTTCATGTGTATTTCATAGTTATTTTTTATGGCTAATGATAGTGAATACAAGTTGGATCCCGGTCCATTGGAATCGAATGTATTAACGGGACAACTTACTCATAGATCACAAGATATATGGGAAGGAAATGTTAATATTATTCTTAATACGAGGAGAGAAGATGGAAATTTTTGGAAGCTCATAGATAAATATTCCATCCATCCACGAGTTCTTGAAGTAATTAGATTATCTGGATTATATGGTGTTTACAAATCTAATTGGCCTGCTATTGACCGTAGTTTGATCACTTCACTAGTTGATCAGTGGTGTCCCGAAGCTCATACTTTTCACTTTAGAACAGGCGAAGCAACAATTACCTTGCAGGACGTAGAGGTGTTGTATGGATTACTTGTAAATGGTGATCCAGTACTTGGTAATGAAATGATAAGGACCGTAGGGGATTGGCAAAACATTTGTCAAAGATTATTAGGTTTTGTTTATTCTCGTGAAGACTTCAAAACAAATTCCATCAAGGTCGCTGCCTTTAATTCACACATGTTAAGCCAGCCACATTTGTCGAACATAGCAACACAAGATATGGTCAATCAGAAGGCATGATGTTACATGTTCTGGATGACTGCAGGTATGATGATGGCGGATGCATCTGGTGGTTATTTGAAGCTTATGTATCTGCCTATGCTCGAAGACGTCGATAAAATTGGATCTTATAGTTGGGGGAGTGCGACCTTGGCATAATTGTATCATTTTCTTTGTAAAGCTTCACAGAGTACCCAAAATGAGATAGCCGGATTTTTGCCACTACTTCAGGTATACCTAATGATTGTACATATATTTATTTATATTTCTTTCAATTTTCTCCGTAGTGTTATTGGAGGATGAAATTTTTTAGGGATGTAATCCTAAAACTCTTTCTCCCAGATTTGGGCGTGGGAGAGAGTCACTGTTCTTCGTCCTCAAGTAGTAGCCCACAGAGATGCGAGAACTATTTCTCATGTTGGTTTTCCTAGGGGTCCACATGCTACTAGATGTTTTCACATCTTAGTTGGACAATACTAACAAGCATGTGTTGAAAGTTTATAGGGATGCACTTGACTCTATGATAGAAGATCAGGTACAACGCTTTTACTTATTTATAAATATTATAAATGTAAAGACTCACTTTTCTCTTTTATTTTTTCATGTAGTTTTTTTGGGAACCGTATTCTGATGACTTAATTGAGAGTCCTTCCTCTCTATTGTCATGTTTGATGAGGCATATGGCGAGTTAGAGTTCCAATCTTTTGTTGGGATGTGGTTGAGGTTCATTTGACAGATCGTTTTATGAGGCAATTTGGACTACAACAAGCTATACCAACTCCGTTTCCATTTGATTCCAACCACTTTCGCCATGATCGTCGGGGAAGACCAAATACAAATTGGGAGTTGGAACATGCACATTGGTTATCATTTTGGAACCAACGTCTCCAATATAGTTGTGATGCACCGGTTAATAATGAACCACTTTGCTATGATGATCCATATCTTATTTGGTTCAGGCGCATTACTCGTCTTGTTATTGTTAATCCTAATTCACGTCCTCAAAATCAACAAGGTTATGTGCCTAATTCGACGGCATATGAAACTATGGTATGCCATTTATTGATTAGTGTTGTTTAGTATTGTTGCTACCAAATTTTTTATTTGTCTTTATTGATTTTAGTATGTCATTTATTTTGTTTAGTGTAGTTGCTGGCAAGTTTTTCATTGTTCTTGGTACACTGCTAAGTATTTAGGGAAATGCTAAAGGTAATATATATAGGAAAATTAAAAGAGTGAGAGTAGTGAAGTGGGGCTACTGATGAGGAGATGTAGATGTTATTTTCATTTTTATGAATGATTGGAATCAGCCAGTTGCATTTTTTAGTTGGCAGTGAATTCATTGCTTAAGTGATAGTCTGATCTAAATCATCAGATTAATGGTGTGTCATTAAATAATTTCACTTTAATTTATTTAGGTGCGTCATATTTATTCGATGGTTGATGAAACTAAAACACTTGGTGATAATCCATCATATGAGGCCTTATACATGTTTAGAAAAATGGTGCGAGATCAAGGTTTTGATTGTTTGAAATATGTCCATGAGGCTGACAAGGTTCATGTGTCAGCCGATTATAGAAGAGATGTGGTACAACCTGTCCAGTTACATCACTCAGTTTGTAGGCGAGGAAAAGGTGGTGTTGCTGGTAGGAGAGCACGTGCTGTTGAAAGAGGACAAACACATGTTGATATGGATCAGGCCACACAAAATGTCCAAGAACCCTCAGTAGATGATCAAGCAACATCCAATTATAATATTGGTTCTATTTTAGGAGGTTGCACTCATGAATTCACTCAGGCATCAAATATGACATATCAACTGTCAGAAACAGATATCATGCCATACGTGATGCCATAGACTCTACAAATATCAAGTCATCCAAGTTTTTCATCACTTGAGAATGTCATTGGTAATTTTGAGAATGTCCCAAATTTTACCTCATCGCCTGTGCCTCTGATCATTGAGACCCCTGATGCCACTAATAATTTAGAGGATCCGAATCACGGTTTGGACGATAATGATCCAAATGATGCAAATGAAGGCGGTTATACAACTATTCAAAATACTGAACCATCAAGGAGGGAGAAATGTAAAATTTAACTTAATCCTTGTGGGACTGGTACTTTAACATCTAACATTTTTTATTTGATTTTACTCTCTTTTATAATAATAGAACATTTATATTTTCTTTATAGGCGGTCACTATGCTATCCAACATGTCAAAAAAAAAAGAGCAAAGAATAAGTAATGAAAATTGATGTTGCTGAAATCTTTTGGTGCTGCTGAAAATTGCAGCCAATACTGCTAAAAATTGGTGCCAGTATTGCTGAAAATTGGTGTTGCTGAAATTTTCTAGTGCTGCTAAAAATTGCAGCCAGTACTACTGAAAATTGGTGCTGCTGAAACTTTTTGTTGTTGTTGAAAATTGCAGCAAGTACTGCTGAAATTTTTTGTTGATACTGAAAATTGTAGCTAGTACTGCTGAAATTGGTGCGGCTAAATTTTTTTGTGCTGCTGAAACATTTTGTTGTTGCTTAAAAATTTTGGTGCTACTGAACCTAACATTATTATCACTGCACTTTTTGGTATGGTATAATTTTACTTTGTGATTAGATTACTTTAATTTCAAAAGTATAAAGGCTTCAGAATGGTGATGTAAGTTTACATTGCCTATTTGAAAGGTGTTGCCATTTTATTTAACTTATGATGGCAGGTTAGTTGAACAAATATGGGAGAAGTAATTATTGAGTGAAACACACAAAAATATAAACTTGGTCATAAAAATACAAATTGAAATGAAGCAAAACACATAATTAGAGCTGTTTGAAAGTTTAAAAAATACATAATTAGAGCTGTTTGAAAGTAAAAGAAATGCATAATTAGACTACCCACTTAAATTTGATTTCGAGTTGGACATTGATGCCTGTCATGCCCGGTATGTTTACACAATCCACAAGCCTGCCCATATGTTGCAGGATCACGATCCATCTCATTATGAATTCTAGTGGTCCTTGATCGATTGGGACGTCGATAGAATTTATTACCTTTCATTATAAATCTTGGCGATGGCCAACATGCTTCGTGTCCAATCGGTGAGAATGACCCAGAATATGTTGTAACATAATTCTCTATTGTGAAATGCTCGCTGACAAAATTTCTAGCTAATGCTCCCATTCTTTCAGTAACCTTCATGACATGTGAACACGGAAGTGCAAATTAGCCCATTTTTCACAATCACATTTTTTTCACTTAATGAAATACAATGAGGATACCATCAATTTGTATTGATCTAACCTCATATACCCCTGTGGATATATTCCAATCATAAACAAAGTGTCTTTTTAAATTTTCATAGTTTTCTCCCACTTCTTTTTGAAACTGCTTGTCCATAATTCCTTTTGCTCAACAAGTTGGTGAGTTTTTTGACATCTACGAGTATATTGTTCAACAGTTTGCTCCAATGGAAGTCTAACCATAGCATGACAGGCAAGCCTCGAGCTTTCTTTAGAAGTCCATTGAAAGACTCTAAAAGATTTGTTGTCAATACTCCCCATCTTTTTTCATTATCATGACTAACAGTCCATTTGTCCAATGGAATTCGCATGAGGTATTCATATGCTTCTCTATTTTCTTCTTGAATTTCCAACATCAAAGCTTCAAACTTCCTTACTTGATGAGTTGTAGCATCCCTCCACATAAGATTACTGAGGTCCCTATTTAAAAATTGAGATTGAAAATTACTTTTAAGATGTCTCAGACAAAATCGATGAAAGGCCCGAGGTTCCTGCAATCGCCACAACTCCGATAAACTAGTCAAGATTCCTTTTGCCCTATCAGAGATAATACAAATATCTTCTCTATCTTTTATCACATGTGCACTCAATTTCCTAAAAAACCATTTCCATGCCTCTTTCGACTCTTTGTCAACAATACCAAACGCAAGAGGAAGAATGTTCCATTTCTGTCAACTCCAACAACAATTAACAATTTTATCTCATATTTCTCATACATATGAGTTCCATCTACTGAAATAACAGACGACAAGTTTGGAACCCATCAATGCATGGCTTGAAAGCCCAAAATACAAACTTAAAATTTTTTACCTCTAGCGAATTCATTGACTCTTCGTGTTTTCATTCACAAGTGTTCCAGGATTAAAGTATTGAAAAGCTGCAAAAAACTTAGGAAGCTCACTAAATGATTTCTGAAAATCACCATATACCAATGTAAATGTACGTTGACGCCCAAGCCACGCTTTTCTGTATGTTACTTGATGACCAAATTTTTCATGAACCTTAGACATGACATCCACTACCAACAATTTTGAATTTTTGCTTATTTGATTTAAAAATAGAGATGCAATTAAATTGGTATCTAAGTTAGTGTGACCTGGTGTAAGCCCTTCAGTCTCACATCTATGATTATTAAAATACTTTCCTATCTTCCAAAGGCTACCTCCAACCATACGACCTCGAAGAAATCATGGACAACCCAAAGAATCATAAAATTTGCATCTCACAGTCCATACGCTCTTAGTTGATATTACAATATTAAATTCTTTATTTTTGCGCAAACTCCAAATTGTCACAACCCGTTTTAACTTAGCTTTACTACTAAAATACATATTTTTTCTAAATCTTTTTTTGCACCCTCGACCCAAACAGAACAACATTTCATTTCGGATTCACGAGTAGAGATAAAAATATCTTCCTCAGCCTCCAATGTTGTAAAGTAAGGTATACCATTATTTTGCATTTCATCAAATTGATTTTGAAAATTTACCGCACTTTCATTTTTGAGGTAAATCTCCAATATCTTCATTGGATTCACTTTCAATGACTTTACTCTCTCCATCATCTTCTGAAGGTTCACCCTCCTCCGAATTTTCATCACTTCTTTGAGCATGTGCATCATTACACAAATAAAAGGTAGCTTCATCTTCTCTGTAGAAAAAAAAATAATTTCATGAAATACAAAAAAATGAAAAAAAATAATTATTCATGTTATTAAATAAAATTAATTGAAAATATTATTCTACCTGATTCATATTGATTGTGGCTACTCTCAATTGTCTTTGACTACCCGAGCCTTCATCAATGATTGAAATACCATGTGTTGCAGTGTATGTAAAATGAGGCTGACTGAATGTGGCAAATCCATAATTTTGAGCCAATAACTCATATGATAACCATGTTGATCATTCATTCGAACAGATTATCTTGATTTATTGGTCTAATCTTTATATACATCTCCAAAAAGATTTATATTAATCTTGTTCAAAAATTTCTGAGGAATGGCAAAAAATTGTACCAAAGATTGGTCATTCTCAATTTTGAACTCAATAAATCTTATAATGTTACCTTGAAATGAGCATGGATATTTTCCAGAATATCCAATTGAATATTTTCTCCATCAGTCCCCATTTTCTCATGCAACTATTTAATTAATTCAACGTAGTTGGTCGAAATAGACATGCTAACAATCATTCTGGCACATTTAGATCGAAATCCGTTCATTTCAGTGATTATTTCACCGCCCCAATACAAAGCAATCATCACGTTATCTTCAAAATTAGCCATCAAAAAATCCTACACACAAAAATAAGATGCATTATAGTTATTAAAAATATGTTATAAGTACATTACAATATATTGACAAGCCATACCTATTGAAATTTTGTGAGTATTGATTCAACAATAGGGCATATAAGCAGAAGCTTTGTAGAACATTATTTGAATGTGCTAAACATTCTACACAACCATTTCTTATAATGTTTTGTGGCCAACACTTTAAGAATTTATTTTAAAGTTAAAACGTAACATGCAGTAACGTTTTATTGGAAGATCAAATTAACAACCTGTGACATGATAGAATCGTTACTCATGGTAACATTTTAGTCTTAAAACGTGACTCAGAATAACGATTAAACGTCACATTTTGTACAAAGATTCTCAGGTGGCAGACCTGTGATTTGATTTGATAAAATCGTTACTCCAAGTAACGTTTTATATGTAAAACGTGACTCCCAATAACGTCTTCGACGTCAAATTTCGTACAGAGATTCTAAGGTGGCAGACTTGTGATTTTGTTTGACAGAATCGTCACTAAGAGTAACGTTTTCCAAGACTTGTGATTTTGTTTGACAGAATCTTCACTAAGAGTAACGTTTTCCCTTTAAAATTTATAAAGATTTGAAAGTGGCAGATTACAAAGACATGTTACTGACTGTAACGTCTTAAGCTTAAGATGTTACTGTCAGTAACGTAATGCTTCTTAACGCCGTCTACCGAATATTTTTAATCTGTTTATTTTTTAAAAATGAAATATAGCCTAATACGTTACTACCAACAACGTTTATACTAGTTTTGTAAAATTTTAAAGTTTCATATTATTTTGGTGAATTGAATGAAATAATAGATTATTTTGATCAAAGTCCCAATTTTCCATTTAAGCTAAAAACGTAGTCATTTTCTCTAATATTTTTCAGTTCCCTTTTTTGATATTTCAGGTTAGGTTGATATATACAAATGCAGGATACATTATATTGACATTAGCTGCCAATGTTGAGCACTAACTACGAAAATGGCCCAGAAATGATCGACACAACCCGACAGGAAGGTATTGGATTTTACAACTTCAACACTTTTTTCGCAAATATAATATATATATATATATATATATATATATAATATATATATATATATATATATATATATATATATATATATATATATATATATATATATCATTCTGCAATTGCTAATGCAAGTATTGTTCCACAACTATGGCAACCTGCAAGTGGGACAGTGATCACAAATATATATATATATATATATATATATATATTATATATATAATATATAATATATATATATATAATTATATATATATAATATATATATATATATATATCATTCTGCAATTCTCTGATAAGCTAATGCAAGTATTGTTCCAAACTATGGCAACCTGCAAGTGGGCAGTGATCACAAATGATACTAAAGAGGTTATTTCGTGTTTTGCACCTCAAAGAATGACTCCTACGTCATGTCAGCTTCTGGAGGGAAAATATCATTGTTCGATATGATGACTTTTAAGGTAAAATGTTGCATCATTTCATGTTGAGTTGTCCACAGGTAATTTGGTTGCATATGGGAATGAAAGAGAGAAACTTTGAGCAACTTGCGCTCTAGTTTTAGCCTAGCAGTTCAGCTAAGAAGTTATAAATCAGAAATTAGTTGCATGAAGTTATATCTTATTTTGCTTTCCACTAATCTGTATAGTGTTTCTCTTGCAAATGCACACTATGACAACATTTATGTTCGCCCCACTCGCAACAACCTTTTTGGCTTTTTATGCTCAAGATAACAATGTTATTGCCATAGGAATGGATGACTCCTCCATCCAGATATATGATGTCCGAGTTGACGAGGTTGAGCTATTCAGACATTTATTTCATTTTGAGATTTTTGGAATATTATTAATTCAGCGTTAACATCAAGTATGATCCCTTTGTGTAGGTAAAGACAAAGTTCAAAGGACAACAGAAAAGAATAAATGGGCTTGCTTTTTCAAATTCTCTCACCGTGCTTATATCTGCAGGAGCAAATTCTCAGGTAAATGAATTTGATATAGATGCATCTCGACAGATACCTTACTTTAACGAAAAATATATTTATTGTACTTTGGGCGACTTTGTGGCTTGATGTAGTTGATAATAGTTGTTTCCATTGATGAACAATATCAACACTTTGACAACAGTGAAACAACTTTGCTAGAATGGTAATA
Source organism: Solanum corneliomulleri (assembly GCA_027704805.1). Taxonomy (NCBI): domain Eukaryota; kingdom Viridiplantae; phylum Streptophyta; class Magnoliopsida; order Solanales; family Solanaceae; genus Solanum; species Solanum corneliomulleri. The sequence continues at coordinate 11,815 of JAKWIY010000522.1, forward strand.
TAAGGATACTTAGTAAAAACAATCTGAAATGATCGTTGTGTGTTCAGGAATCTGGCAGTTTATTAGATCATCTCTATTCAAGTAAATAAACTTCCTATATGTTTTTCGTTTTAGAATTGAGATAAGCTATAGTACACCATATAATAGCCAATAATCCTTTTTTTCCTCTTCTATAATTCATTATTTTTGGCTTTTACATATTCTAACTTATTTCACTAATTTTAAGCATCTATATGTTTGATGTGGGTAAAATGAGACACTACCGTCTCGCTCACAAAGGAAAAATCATTTTTCATTCACCTTGGAGAACACTTCCTCTTTTCCATTTGGATATACAGTTAGATTCTAATGTTCATTAATATGTGAATTAACACAAACTATAATGTGCTTATATGACAAGGGATACTTTCTTTTAATAGTGCATTAGTTAATCCATCATGTTGAAATAAATACTGGATCTTTCTGTGGCCTTAAGCTGTAGTATGGGAATCGAGAGTGTAGTGAATAAGAAAGTTGGCAGATCAGTTGGACTACACGATGGTATGTGCTACCAAAAAAAGAGACTCAAGATCACATATTGGACTGTTGAGACTTATGCAACAATGGTTGCTGCTTTTACGTACTGTATTTCGTGGAACGGGTCATTCCTATTGCAATAGACTTCTTAATAAAGCCAACTACTAATCCCATCCTCCTAGTCTAATCTTTATCCAACTTGTCCAAACTCCTAAATGTATCCTTATAGTGTTTTCTTGGTTTTGTGGCTCAGCTTTTCCAATTTGGTAAAAGCCATAAAGCAACCTAGCTATGATGGGGAATGTCCATTCTATATTGATTGATAGTCATTCATGTAATTATGAAAGTTGGAGTCTCATATTCTCTTTGTGAATAAAGAGTTATCATCTACTTTCAGTCTCAAGTGTTGGATATGTTGGAGTCCTTTTTGTGCTTTATCTTTCATGGTTATCATGTAATTATATATTTTCGTGTTTGAAGTTTGCTTTTCAAACTTTGCAGGTTAATCTTTCACTAGAGAAAGTTGAACTATTTCATTTTCCAATGTTCATCACCACATTTATTGCACATATATTTAAGTTCCCAACTTTTTTAGTTTGTAAAAGTAAAGTGAGATCGTATAAGATATCGTTATTTTGTATGTGCTATGATTCAATGACACTTGTAACATAATAAGTTCTATTTTCCTTTCAGTTTTCGGAAATCTTATGAACATTTGGCGCTCTTCCTTTAATTGATTTTGCCGTTATGTGAACTCATTACTGTTTTATCTCAATTTCTTAGGTGTACGATTTTATCAAGAAGAATTCAATGAGAATACAAATAGACTTTGTGAGCGAAATTCTCAAGTACACTATACGGAAATTGGTAGCTGACAGTCATTTTTGTCTATTTTCCTCCCTTTTTTCCATAATTGTCCCATTGTAGAATTCTACTCTTACACTGATAATGTGAAAGATAACTATACTCTTTGGCAGCCTTGACTTCCAAAATTTGCAAGTAAAATTCGATGTTCTTTGAGTTAGTTTACCAAAAAAATAATTAGCATTCACCACACGATATTAGTTGATAATAACACAAACACCTCTATAGTATTGTTATGATTGGTAAAATTTGTCATCTAAATAAATGCTTCTTTTTTTTTCCTATCCTATGTCAAACCCACTATCCATTTACAACACATGTTATTAGCCTACTACTATGTGGCTCTCTGGCTCACAATTCTGTCCTACACGAGGTAGAAATAAAAGCAACATTTCTTGAGTCCGAATCTTCAAGCAACTGTATCTCAATTAAAACTCACCCATGAGAATCGAGAAGTTGTGAAAAGTTAATAGTATGCAACTTCTCCAAGTTTTTGGGCCGCCTCAGCGATACCGATTTTGCGCCAAATGGATATGATGCCCTCAGCTAGGTATGTTATACTACATTTTCGTCTAAATAAATGTTCAAGATTGGAAGTAATGTAGTAACTTGTACTTTAGTTGCAAGTTGTACTCATCCTGTAATGAGTTTATTATTGCCTACATAAGGGGCTGCTCAAATGGTGCTTAGTCAAAGGCTTGCTAAATGAACACTTTTAGGCTTTCTTTTTTTCCCTTTTAGGAGGAGAAATATGGTCCTATAATCTGTTTAGTTTATATTGAATCATACATATAATTTAAAGATACCTCTAATGTCTCTAATGTTGTTATCGCTTTTGCAGGGCATGTTATCGCTTTTGCAGGGCATGCAACTATTCAATCAACGATTTCTACAAATAGGTCACTGTTGGGCCCATGCAAGGCACGGGCCTAAGCCTCTATTATAGCATAAATGATAAAGAGAAAATTGTATATAAAACAAACTAATAACCTAAAATAAATAGAGTAGATAGGGTTTGATTTAATTGTGCTCCATAGCAAACGTTTGCAAAAAATTATCAGGCGCCTCTTTCCTAAATATCCCGCTCGCCACTCTCCTACAATCTCTCGCTCGTTTCCTCACTTTTTATACAAACACAAGTGTATAAAAAATTTGTTTCTAATTGTAAAAAACAGAGAAAATTGTATAAATACATATATTTTTGTTCTCATCTCTCCCTCTTCCAGATCTCGCTCGCCACTCTCTCAAATATCGCTCGATACCCTCGCCTTTCTTACTTATACAAACAGAAGCGAAATGTATAAATTGTGTTTCTGTATGTATAAAGCGTGAGAAAATTGTATATACACATTTAAGTACATAAATTTTTGTCCTATACACTTATAATTATATAATAAAAATACTCTCCTGCCCAGTTTCTTTTCTCTTTCTCTCTTTCTCGTTTTATACACTTTTCAAACTATATCTAATTTCTCTCTTTCTCGTTTTATACAATTAGATTCAATTGTATATTCCTTGTCAAGACTCTTTTGTCTTTCTCTCTTTCTCATTTTACACAAATTCAAATTGTATATAATCGTTCTATACACTTATAATAATACAATTCGTTTTATACACTTCATTTTTATAGAGTTTTCTGCTCAAGTGTCTTTCTCTTTCTTGTTTTATACACTTCGTTTTATACAATTTGGTTCAACTGTATATGTATAGCGAATTATACAGTTTCTATGTTTGCTATGGAGCGCTGATATACCGTGGTTTCACGGTATAATTAATATTTTTTCCTTAAGTTTAGTGTGTCTGAAAGCCTTTTTGTGCAAATTTTGATATAAGTTTCTCTTTGTTTTGCAGGAAATCTGTCCAAAGCTGAATGCGGAGATTTTGAGCGAAAAAATGCAGAAGAGACTACCTACGGAGCTTATGACGGTCCGTCGTGCCTGTGACGGTCCGTAGGTGGCAGCGTAGTGCAGCTACTGAAGGAAGATGGGGAAGTCTGACCAAGTGTGGATTACGAAGCTTGTGACGGTCCGTCATGGATATGACGGTCCGTCCTGCAGGTTCGTCGTGAAGATCAGAGAAGTGATCCCAGTACCCAGATTCCAAGAGTTGAAGTATTTTGAAATGAAGACCCTCGACGGACCGTTGTGCCTATGACGGTCCGTCATACTTGCCGTTGAGGGGAATGAAGAGAGCAGCAGAAGAAATTGCTAAGTATGGAACGACGGAGTCCATGACGGTCCGTCTCGACCACGACGGTCCATCGCGTGGTCCGTCGACCCAGCCGCGTTTTGGCAGATTTCTAGTAATTAGAATCCTTGTTTAATTAGGTTTTTATTTTTTATAAATAGTTCAAAAAAACCTCGTTTTGAGGTTAGACTCTGCTAGATAAGATATCATATTATTAGACTTTGTGTATTAGTGTTTGATTTTTGGAGGTTCTTACAAGTGATTTTTGGTGATTAATCAAGCAAACTTTCGGACTTTATTCTTTCTCATTGAAGTAAGTACATGAATTCTTATTTAATATATTTGAATACTGTGTTTATGGCTATGAGTAACTAAACTCCATAACTAGGGTTGTGGGAACCATAGGCGAATAATGAGATAAACCCTAGCTAAAATAACAATTCTAGAATAGTGTCTTGCATGTATTAATAATTCTTTCGCTTAGAAGTCTTTTTAACAGATGATCAACGTTAGAACTCGCCTTAATGCTACTTGCCGGACCAAGGAGGTAGATAATAGGAAAAGAATTATTAACATAGATTTAGTGTATACTATCTAATAGGCTAGTATTGATTGGTACGAGGTAATAACTTAGTCAAATATCGAATACGATGCTTAATATGAGGTAAGGATAAGGGTTAAGATAGCAACACACGTAGCCGAACCAGGTGCGGAGTGAGATTTTCTAGATGCCGGACCAAGGATTTAGAAATACATAACTTATCACTTTGCAATGCAAGATATTAGGAAAGAATGTTATAGTTAGAGTTATCAAGTTATGAACCTGTGGGGAACACGTAAACCCTAGTTACTTTGATTAATGGGAAAAGGGTCAAATATGCCCCTATACTTTTCGAAAAGGTTTATATATGCCCCCCGTTTAAAGTTTGGTCCATTTATACCCTCGCCGTCCAATTATTGGTACAAATATGCCCTTATGGGCGTTAATTGGCCACCTCACAATATCCAACGCATTTTACTTTTCGATATTTACCCAAATGGATTTTCCACGTAATTTTAATTTTACAGCGTGGCATTTAGATTAAAAAAAAGAAAGGGTCAAATATGCCCTTGTACTTTTCGGACCCATTAAACTTACCCATATTTTAAGGCTCGATTATACCCCTTTTATTACCCGTATCCGACCCATATCCCTTTTCCCCAATTTTATTACCCTTTTATTACCTGTATTTGACCCAAAACCCATATCCCTTTTCCCCCCAAACCAAATCCCTAATTTCCTAAACTTCCTTTTTCCCCCAAGAACACAAATCGCGGATAGCATATCCATTCTTCATTTTGAGGAGCTCGAATAAAAGAGTGTTCTTGTCATCTCCAGTCATCTTCTTACATTTTCTCCTTTAAAAATGAGTCGGGACTCGACTGTTTCAAGTCTGTCGATGGTAAAATGTCAATGTGGTATTGTGGCGAAGATTTTCACGGCTTTCACTCCAAATAATGCTGGAAGACGCTTTTATAAGTGTGCTAATCCTAATGTAAATTTATCATACAATTTCGTTAATTTTTATATTTTTTGTGAGTATTGATTTTAAGTTCATAATTGTACAGGGTTATAAATGTGCTTATTGGAAATGGGTTGATGATCCGCTCCATCCTAGAGTTGCAAATCTAATCCACAATTTAAAGAAGGAAAACGATTATCTTCATCGTGAAAACAAAAGTTTGGAGACGAAGATGGCTGATCTTGAAAAGTATTTGGCATCTGAAATTGAATAAAAATGTGAACGTCTAAATGAAGAGGTTGTTATCAATAATGAAGATGTTGTTATCGATAAGTCTAAGACAAAAGTTGATCAAACATGGATTGTGATAGCTATGTTGTGGTGTTGTTTTGCAGCATCTCACATTCTGGGTAATGAAGTAGGAAGGAAAATAAGAATTCTATCAGTTTGTAATCTTTAACTTTTTCATCCTTAACTTAGAAAACGTTAAATATGTGTGATGTGTTGAATTGTAGTAGTTGATGACTTGAATTGTAGTAGTTCATGACTTGAATTGTAGCAGACATTTTGATTTATATGGTATGTTAAGTTCGATGTCACCATTTCTTGCTTTTCTTTTTGGTGATGGCATAATTGTGTTTTATGAAACAGAGGAAGTTTAGGGGGGCATATTTAAACCTTTAAACGCAGGGCATATTCCAAACTTTAAATGGGGGCATATTTAAACCTTTAAACGCAGGGCATATTTAAACCTTTAAATGGGGGCATATTTAAACCTTTAAACGGGGGCATATTTAAACCTTTAAACGGGGGCATATTTAAACCTTTAAACGGGGGCATATTTAAACCTTTTCGAAAAGTTTAGGGGCACATCAATTGTGTTAGTTGACTATATGGTTCTGTACATATTGAGTTATTTCTATGTGTGTTGATGTAAACCTTAGGCAAATGAAATACACTCAAAAGAAGATGTCTTAAATTCACAATGACAAGACAAACCACAACAAAAAAAGGTGTCTGTGATGCCATTCTATGAAGGCATATGAAAGTTTCACACCTAACTTAATACTCATTAGCAAATTGTTAACCATGAGCATTAACACAAAAATTAACATAGATAAAATAAATTACAATAAATCATCATCTACAACAGGATTTCTGCCCTTAACCGCCATCATCTTGATTCTTTTCTTTTTTGCTTGCATTTGCACATGTCCAGCAGGGACAGCTTCTTTTCCCTTCCATGTTGTTTTGATCGGAGAATAAGGCAGATTAGTTGGCACTGAGGCACCAGTGTGATCTCCATAAAACTGAATTTTTCTTGCACCAGTTGGAACAACCCTTTTTTTCAACTTCTCAGCCCTCAATTCCGATTCACAAATCACCATTGGTCTTAGAGGTGGGTCTTCTTCATCTTCAACATTAGGACCATATGGTTCAAACTCTTGTGTTACTGCCTCAGCCCCAGTTTCAGCTTCAATTCACCCCCTCAACATCAGAACCATGTTCATTGTTAGACATTGGCCTTTTGCCTTTCTTCGAATGTGCATTATTTTTGGCACACTTTTCCTGTATTTTTTTTTGTATTTAGATTAATTAGCTTACAATTAAAAACATGGAAAAACATGTAATATTGTGCTTACCTTGTAACAGGACCTGACATTGTGATTTGATTCACCACAGTTGTTACATGTCATTTGAGTGCCTTTTCTAGACTGAGACCATTCACCCTTTTTTTCTTGCTTATCTGGTTCTCTATTCCTTTTCATTTTTGGTCTACCCAATTGTTTCACAACATTAGGAGGCAGCATTGCACTTGAAGGATCAACCTTCCAAAACTTTTGACCTCTTACAGGCTGCATCTTGTTTTTATATGTAAGCATGTAAGCCTCCTTGCTATACCACCAATGTATTTCAGTGATTGGATTTAATTTTTTGTGTGTCAATGCTTTGATGGCATGCTGGCAGGGAATACCTGATAAATCCCAAATTCTGCAAGTGCATCTCTTTTCCTTTAGATTGACAGTGTGTCTATCTTCTCCATCAGACACTTCATAGCCCCAATCTCCATTGAACTCCACCTTACAAGTATGTGCTAATGCCCTGTAGAATGTACAACTTCATGCATTCCGGACTGAAATCTGTAACCCAAGACTTCAACTTCTTTTCATTTTTCACTAGCAATCTCATCACTTGTACTCTTATTTCTTCTAAAATCTTGATTATTGGCTTGGCTCTAGCCTCAAGAATCCATGCATTGAATGATTCAGTGAAGTTGTTATCAACCATCATGTTCTTACACTGAGTATCAAAATAAGCTCTACACCATGCCTTTGGTGGATACTTTACCAAATTTCTTGCACCATCTTCTGATAGTTTCCCCAACTTATTTAATTGGTCCTTGAACTCTTCAACATAGGAACTCCAAGCACACCACCACATCAGCTTCCTCATTTGACCACTCCTCTATTTTCTGCACCAGTTACTCTCAATGTGTCTCACACAATACCTATGTTGAACTTCAGGCAACACTTTGACAACAGCATCTATCAGTCCCTGTAACAGTGAAGGTTGAGAATAAATAAGTGTTAAAAACAGTAAGTACAGTGAGTACAAGTTGAGTAAAAACAGTTGGTACATTATGTTAAAGAGTGTGTAAAAACAGTGAGTAAATTTGTGAATGAAAGTGAATTAAATACAGCATCATACCTTTTGCATATCTGAAATGAATGTGACTTCTGCACCATCTTTAAGGTCCAAAGACCCCTTCAATAACTCAATAAACCAGCACCATGTATTGCTTGTTTCTTTGTCCACTATTGCCCATGCTAGTGGATAGAAACTGTTCATAGAATCTTGTCCTAGAGCAACCAACAGAACACCCTTACATATACCTTTCAAAAATGTACCATCAAGTCCAATAAATGGCCTCAAACCAGATTTCCAGCCTTTCTTAAGAGCATCAAAACAGATGTACATCCTTAAAAATTTTCTTTTTCCTTCAGCCAGGGCATCCTTAGAGATATTTATCAAAACATCACTTCCGGGATTGGATTGCTTTAGCTCTTGTGCATAGGCCTCAAGCTTGTTGTAGTCATCAATAAAACTTCCATCCAACTTCTCAAGAGCCATCCTCTTAGCCCTTTTAAGCTTAGACTGACACACATTCAATTTTAAGTCATTTTCAAGCTCTCCTCTCATATCTTTTACCTTATACTTGGGATTATTTTGAAGCTTGTTCTTGAAGTATTGAGCTAAAGTAACTGCATCAGCTCTAGCATTAAAAAAGGTCTCCTCACATGTGTGCTTATTGATGAAAGTCTTTATCTTAAACCCTTCAGTTTTGCCATCTTTTGAAATCAAACACCTAAAGGGACATACTATATCACAACCATACCTAGTTCTCTTTGTATCACCTTTTATTATAGTCAAAGCCTTTTGTTAGCTAATGCATAATAATTCATAACCTGTCTTCCTTCTTTCATGTCTTTAAATGTCATACCAACTTGCAATTCTTTGAAGCTTTCCAACCTGTCACCTACTACTCTTCCCCTTTCATTGCTAATAGCATCCATCCACTCTAAATCACATTCCTCACCCTCAGAAAGATCCCATTCATCAACAAAACCAGGACTGTGTTCACAATCTGTACCAACCTCAACATCTACACAACATGATTCAACATATTGTGTGATATTTTGGGCAACGACAGTGAACTCACCCTCCTCCACAACAAAGAAGTTGACGACTTTAAATTTCTCACATAGAAGGCTAAGGATGGCCCTAATTCCATCATCCCCATCTACTATATAATACTTTTCAGAGGGCCCAGTGACTAATAATGTTTAACCCGAGAAAACCCTAGCTTGGAAGTAAACTCATCACATATATCTTTATGACTCAATAATTCAGGGTCAAAATTTAGCCAAGAGTGCACCAATTTCTTAGTGTAAGCCAACAGAGGTGAAATGACCCAACTACCCCCGTAGTTGAACACAATTTCAACTTCATCAAGCATTCTTCAAAATCACATGAAAAAAACAGTAAAATCAGAGAGACCACTCAAACCAAACACATTAAAAGCTGCAAAAATATAATAAAGTAAGCCCTAAAAGACAAACAACATCTCGAGACCACAAAACAAAGCTATCAAAGGCATAAAAGTACATCATTTTAAAACAAAACAATACATTTCAAGTGATTTCGATACACATAAATCAAAGAAAATCAAATACAACACATGCCGTCGACTTTACTTAAATAACCCTAACTCATAAGAAAATGTAACCCTAATCGAATATATAATTTACTGAAGGGAGAAACTTACCTTCAACCCGTAGATTTTCTAACCCTAGCGCCGCCGCATTTTCTGCAAGTCTTCAAGAACCCTAATGCGCCGCGATTTGTGTTCTTGGGGGAAAAAGGAAGTTTAGGAAATTAGGGATTTGGTTTGGGGGGAAAAGGGATATGGGTTTTGGGTCGGATACAGGTAATAAAAGGGTAATAAAATTGGGGGAAAAGGGATATGGGTCGGATACGGGTAATAAAAGGGGTATAATCGAGACTTAAAATATGGGTAAGTTTAATGGGTCCGAAAAGTACAAGGGCATATTTGACCCTTTCTTTTTTTTAATCTAAATGCCACGCTGTAATATTAAAATTACGTGGAAAATCCATTTGGGTAAATATCAAAAAGTAAAATGCGTTGGATATTGTGAGGTGGCCAATTAACGCCCATAAGGGCATATTTGTACCAATAATTGGACGGCGAGGGTATAAATGGACCAAACTTTAAACGGGGGGCATATATAAACCTTTTTGAAAAGTACAGGGGCATATTTGACCCTTTTCCCTTGATTAATTGATTAAAACCCAACTGTCAAGTGTCTCTTTAAAGTTCGTTATTTATTTTTCACTTATTTAGAGATAGAACCCCCCTTTTTATATTTTTACTTTCCAAGAAAGTTATCGACCAAACAATAGTAATACTAGGTTAAAGTTAAGTCTAGACTATTTTCCTCGTGGGAACGATCCCAACATCACTAGTTGGGTTATTTACTTGACACGACCGCTTTACTTCTCATTTGAGAAGTAAGTTTGAGCGTATCATCAGCGCAATTATGCAAACTTTGCTATAGTATACAAATATGAATTTTTTATTTGTTATATGTGAAAGTTTCCCAATGATAAATGGACAATTTTCACATATAACAAATATAAAATTCATATTTGTGTGCTATTACAAAGTTTGTATAATTGCACTCCATAGCAAACATATAAATGTATAATTCGCTATACATATACAATTAAAGTGAATTGTATAAAACGAAGTGTATAAAATGAGAAAGAGAAAGTGACTTGGACAGAGAATTATATAAAACGAAGTGTATGAAATGAATTGTATAATTATAAGTGTATAGAACGATTATATACAATTTTAATTTGTATAAAATGGAAAAGAGAGAAAGACAAAAGAGATTTGGCAGGGAATATACAATTGAATCAAATTGTATAAAACAAGAAAGAGAGAAATCATATTCAATTTGAATTTGTATAAAACGAGAAAAAGAGAAAGGAAAAAGAAATTGGGGAGGGGAGTATTTTTATTGTATATTTATAAGTGTATATGACAAAAATATGTATTTGCATGTGTATATACAATTTTCTCTTGCTTTATACAAACAGAATCACAATTTATACATTTCGTTTTTGTTTGTATAAGCGAGAGAGGCGAGGGTAGTGAGCGAGATTAGGGAGAGTGGCGAGCGAGATATGAGAGGGGAGAGAGGCGAACAAAAATATATGTATTTATACATTTTCTCTCTTTATAAAAACACAAACAAATTTTTTTAGATTTTTGTTTGTATACGAATATATAATTTTTTAAGAAAATTCGGATTTGGGGAGAGATTTAGAAAAAATTGAAAGAAATTTGGAGAGTAAAGATAGCTAACAGATTTGTATAAAAATAGAGGGTGGTCCACAACCAATTAAAAATAATTGATTTGGGGAAAAATTTGAGGGATAACCGAAAGAAAATAGGAGAGAAAAGATAGAGAATGTATTTGGATAAAAATGAATCTTACGCTTTATGAGTGGGTCCAAACCAAATGGCAAAAATCGTGCAAAATTTGCTACGGAAGACAAATGTTTCAAATAGTAGCTATAGGATGTATTTTAATTTAAATGTTTGCTATTATGTACAATTTTCCCATGATAAATTGGTCCCAAACTTCTACAAGCCTTGAAAACTAGTTAATTAATACAAACACATACAATTTAGGACACGTTTGGCCATAATTTTTCAAATAATATTTGGGGGGGAAATGGCAAACAATGTTTGTCCATACAATTTATCATTATTTAGCACATATTTCAAATTCTCGAATACTAGTTTTTTCTAGTATGTAGGTCAAATCTCATTATTTGGGATCTTTCAAAAATTGAATTTTTTACACTTAACTTTCATCTTTTACAAAAACACCCTCTATATTAGTTGTTTGCGTTGTATTGCATAATTTTTTTACGTGAACACCTAAATAGTAATTAAATTTAGTGAATATGAAAGTGATGATATGGTTATTGATGAAAAGGATGAACAATTAGCTCGGGATAACAAATACATGTGCTTTGTCTACTTCACAATGTATCAAATAATGTTTGTTGCACTCACTCCAAACTACCACATTGCCCGAGTGTCATGTACACTACTTGCTATTTATTGCAATGAAAAATCTAATTGACTTGTTGTACAAACTTATGGCTAGTTTTGATAGTTTTTTAAATTATGGGTATAAATCATATTTTTCTAAAAAATTGAAATATGTTTCTCAAAATACTATGGACAAACACGTGATGAATTTTGCTAAAATTTTCACCAAACTAATATTTACCAAGAATAGTTAAAAATCTACAATCAAACACTAATTAGAGTGTCATTTTATTATTTATAATATGTTTTTTCAAACAAACTCTTAATTTTCACTTATGTCATTACCACCTCTTGTTCATTTTAGTTTTTATGAAAAATCGTTTTACAATTTTATTTTTATAAATAAGTTAAGAGTGTGTTAATCATTTTACTCCCTCAGTCCATTAATAATTGTCTAGTAAATTAAAAATAATTATTAATATTTTTCTAGTTTAAAAAATTAAGATATAAATTACCTTTTGTGTTTATTTTATTCTTATTTTTAATTTAAAAGATTTACTCAAAATATTAAATTTAAAAAAGTCAAAAAATAAAATAATATTATTACTCATAATATGTTTCTTATAAAGTTAGTTAAGTCAACAATAGATAATTAATCATTGAACGAAAACTATTAACAAATTATGGGTGGTAAAATTAAGGTTGTGAGCATTGCATTGAGCATATACTGTGATGGGGATTTTGAGACTTCCGAATGTTCTTTTTGATTAGTATTAGGGAAAATACACAAGTATCCCTCAATTTAAGTCTGAAATTCTAGAGACACACTTACACTATACTAAGATCTCATTATCCCCCTGAACTTATTTTATAAGTAATTTTCTTTACTTTTCGACCTATGTGGCATTAGATTGGAGAAAAAGTCAACTAGCATTGGGCCCACAAGATAGTGTCATGTAGACCGAAAAAGGATAGAAAGTTATTAATAAAATAACTTCAAGAGGGTAATAGGACGTTAGTATAGTATAATTATGTCTCTGAGATTTCGAATATAGGTTGAGTGGTACTTGTACATTATTCCATTAGTATTATGTTACACTTTTCAAGAATTAATGTGATTAGCTTTTAATCTAATTTAAATAGATTGATTTTATATTTTTAAAAAAAATATTCAAAAGTACTATAAAAAAAAGTGGTAAAGAGTATATTTGTTACTTCCATCAATATAAAACAAATATTTGAAAGCTCAGATAGATTTTGTGTAATAAGTTTTATTCAAAGTTATTTACATGTTTTTCTAATGTTTACTATCTTTATTCATCACTAGGAAGAGGTAGCCCGTGCAAGCACGGGCCCAACAATAATAACTTATTTATATATGTATTCACAAGGTAGCTGAATGTTTGAGCAAACAGTTTGTGACTTTGCATTCCTATTTGTTAAGTAATTTTTAAATGATGACTATAGCAAGCTTCTGAAAGTCACTTATGTACGCATCATTCGTACTTGAATAGTGAAATTGAAATTTATTGCATTATAACACTATACAAAAGGTTTCTTTACCGTTGAAGAGAATAAAATCAATGGTTGTAATGGAATAAAAAGTTTCTGAAATATTCACCATTTTTATGCATTTTTGAGTTATGAAATACACCATCAGTGGTGCTATCAGGACTATTAGCAAGCAATTCTTGTTTTCTTTTTCTCCTCAATACTTTTCAGCCAGAGAACAAAACAAAATTCCAGCACCAACTTCACCAGACAAATCAATAGTGTGGTGATCCTTGGTACTCATTACTCCACATTCTCACCATTACGGTCAATGTGTCAAATAAATAAGGCAATTTTCATCTCTATATTGACAGAAGCTACAACATGCCTCGAATAGAACAAGAACACGAAACATTTCCAACTGGAAAATTGACCTCTGGCCCCAAGAAATTATACATCCACAAATTCGAAAAATAATCAATGTACTGGGCAACTAATGTTTGTTATGAAAATTTTCTACTTTAAGCAACGCATCGTGTATATATATAAGTAAATTGAAGATCATATCGGATACATAAATAAAATAGACTTAAAAATATTAGGTACCACTACTTCTATGTGAATGCACTTCTTGTTATGGTATAAAAGGGAAATAAGAAAATTTTATATATTTGTTAATTTTTGCTTACTCTTATGTTGACATCTGCACAACATATCCAAGAAAGTCTCTGCATGTGAACATGAACAGAGTTGTGATAGTCGCTTGTAGCTGTTGTTCAATTAAGAAAGCTCATACTTGTACATCATTTGCATCTCCAGAAATCCCTGTGTGCAAAGCAGTATTTTCATACAACTAACTAAAAGAGTAGTAAGAGTCACTTTCAACTTTCATGACGGATAAACAGAACACCTATAGACAATACAATCTCTACTGGACCTAAGATAGAAAAAAATTTAAATTTTCTCGATTTCGTCTTCTATACAAATTTTACCGATACACAAAACTTAGAAGGAACTTGATAATCTGGCAAGTAAAATCAAAGCCTAGCGACGTCGTATTTTTTTTAGATAAACATGTAGACAGAATTGAGAACACGGCTCAATACAAATTAGGAACCATACAATCATTGCAAATTTAACAAATCTTATGATTTAGTTTCAAGATATTTAAAAAGATAATCAATCTTACTATGCTTAAAAAATAAGTCAATCGATCCATGAAAAAGAAAAATATAGCAAAGGCATTTATAGAGAGAGATATTAGGACGAACAAGATGGATATGTGTTTAAGCGACCGATCAAGAAATACAAAGATGAGGGAAATGGTTAGTGAGGACACATAAAGTTCCTTCTCTCACTTTTCAATCTTAGGATTGCCACAGGAAAGAGGTCAGCCTCTTCAGAAGGTGAAAAAATTATACTGTCAGCTCGACGACGCCTTTTTAGTTAATCTTTGTTTCCTAGTTGTCGAACTAAGAAGACCTTCCTTTTTTGGGTGCCATCAATTTATATAACTCTACCCACCTATTTTTTTTGTTGGCGTTTATATATTATCAGAAATATGATTATTTGTATAGCTAGCTTTTCTATGAAATCGCTACAACTTTTAAGTTACACTTGCAAAAGTCGAGGAAACTAAACACGCTCAAGAACAATATTAGAATCACACACATTAAAACCTGGGATAAAGAAAGAAAATATCAATAGATCAGTCTAGAAAATTACATAAATTTTTATCCCACCTACATATTTCTAAATCTGCAAAACAGAATGAATATCATTAAAGTTAGATGCTTAATCTTGGTGGCTAAAATCAAAGCAATTGCAGAAATAAGACACACATACCAAAAAATCAACTTCCTATACTTCACACCAGTTACCATAGTTACCATGGTGCCAGTAGGAAAAAAAGAAGACCCGTGAGCTCGAACCAGCTGAAAAGTTCAGTTTCGACTTTGGAAAAATAAAATTTTATTACTGTTGTTCAACTTGTATTCCAAACATACTTAGAACAAAACTTTGAACATCTTTGTAAGAAAACAAAGTTTAAGAACATTTTCACAACTAGAAAATTAAAACTAGTAGCGAAACTAGAATCAGAAATAGATTTTTAAAAAAAATATACGAAATATTTTTCTTAAAGAAGAATTGTTGTTAATATGTGTCTAAAGAATCTTACTGATTCCAACAAACTTTGCAAAAACACAAAGTTACCAAGTTTAATGAACCAGTGAAGAACAAAAGAATAGAAGAACTGAAACTAATTCACAAATCTAAAGTTTGTAAAACGCGTACCAGAATCTGGAAAAATTTTAATAGGAAAAAGATCAAGTCCACTGAATTCACAGTGTCCCCTTAAGGAAATTATTTCCCTCTAGTATCCGAGGTTTGATTTCGGAATATGACCTCCCAGGGAAAATGATCTCAATCACCAGAGTATAGATACCAAAAACTCCGGTGTCAGCAACCACTCAACGGCAGTAAAGTACACTTGAATACTAGATTTAGTAGTTGAAGAAGAAGTCCATAAATTCTCTATAAAATGAGAGGAAATCCCTCAATTTATAGAAAACAAAGGGTAGTACGAAAAGGTTCTTATTGTGCCTTACCGGAAAGGTCACAAACCTTTGGAAAAGTCACAATCTTTCAGAAAGGTCGTCACCTTTCATAAAAGTCACAACTTCCATAAAAGTCACAACTTTTCACAAAAATCACACTTTTCATAAATGTCACAACTTTTCATCAAAGTCGCAACATTTCATAAAATTCACAACTCTTCAAAAAAGTTGCAACTCTTTATTTTCCATTCACACCTTTTTAAAATCCAACAATCCCCCGCATGAATGGGGAATTGCTCGAAGACAAAGAAATGAACAAGTATGTGTACTTTACAAGCAAGAATTAATTGCATCTGGATAAGTAGGTTTCCCCTTGGACTTTCCGTAGTGAACATATGTCGGATATACTCGGTCATAGGTAGATGCGATATCTTTGAACCGTCAAAATTTGGTGTATACCTGGACAACCATATGTCACACAATTAACCCTTAACCGTCTATGGTTCTTACGGTTGTGTTCGTTTTAGCCATGAACACCTCCTGATTTCATGAGCGTATAGAGAGATGGACTTTTAACAATCATCTTCTTTGAAGCGGCTTACACTTCACACTCACATAGGTGATTCCTAACCGTTTTATCGCGTAGATACACTATTTGGTCAACTCTGCCAAACTTAGCAAATCATTAAAACCATTAAGCTTTATTAACTCATTAACAAGCCTTAATGTTGTATCCTTGTCCCTGAGCATTGTCTTCATCATGAGAATGGATTGAGTTTATTGACAATGCCGAACCGTCATTCACAACTTTGTTTTTCTCCTTGAATCTAGCTCTTGGGATCTCTAGTCTGCGAGATAGAGTTACTGCTATGATGACTTGTCCTAAGCCGTAAATTCATTCCCTTAGATGATCTTTTAACTTTATCTCTATTAGGCCTTTTGGTAAGTGGATCCGACACATTATCCTTTGACTTTACATAGTCAATTCTGATAATTCCACTAGAGAGTAGTTTTCTAACACTGTCATGTCTATGTCTTATGTGACGAGACTTTCCGTTATACGTCATGTTCCATGCCCTACCTATTGCATCTTGACTGTGAAAGTGTATGCATACTAATGCCAATGGTTTTGGCCAAAATAGAATATCTATCAAGAAATTCCGGAGTCTTTTAACTTATTCACCGACCTTATCTAGAGCACCTAGCTCAAAGATCATTGTAGAGCTAGCGATATATGTCTCTTTTGAAATATTTCTAAGAGACTGCTCCTCTACCAATAGTAAATACATATCCACTCGTGAATTTTACTTCATTCTTCCGATGATTCAATTTGCATCACTATATCTTTCAATATTGTTGGATATGTTATAATGCAAGACATAGTTTTAAGTATTATTTTAAATACTCCAAAACTCTATTTATTGTCATCTAATGAATTTATTTGGGATCACTTGTGAACGGACTCAGTTTAAAATAGCAAATGCTATATCAGATCGCACACACTATATGATATACATCATGCTTCCCAAAAATCTAGCACAATCCAATTGTGAGTCACTTTTGTTTTCACTCTTTTGAAATGCAAAGCTCACATTTATTGGACACTTGACAATATTGACATTCAAATATTTGAACTAGTTAAGTACCTTTTCAATGCAGTGAGACCGTGAAAATGCTAAACATTTTGGAGTTCTACGAATTCTTATATCTAAGATCGCATTAGCAACTCCAATAATTTTCATTCCACTGGCTTTATAGCATACATTTAGTAGTATTTATGTCATTAGTGTCTCTATTGATGATCAATATATCACCAATATACAAACAAACAATGACCTCATGATTTTAATGTGAACACATTTATCACTTCCATCATTCTTCAATCCATTTACCGACATGGTTTGATTGAATTATGTCATTGTTTGGTGCTACCATAATGTGACTTAACAACTTCACATACTTTCTTTTATTTACCAGGTACCACAAAATCCTCGGGTTGTTCCACGTAAATTTCTTCCTCCAATTCTACATTTAAGAAAGTTCTTTTCACATTCATTTGATGAATTTGGAGGTCATATACCACAGTAATAATTTTTGCATCCGAATGGATTTAATTCTAATTACTAACGAGTATATATATCGACAATATCAAAATCTTTTTTTTTCTCTAAAGCCTTTGACACAAAGTCTTGGTTTATATTTTTCAACAGTTCCATCAACTGTTATTTTTCCTCTAAAGATTCATTTTGAACTCAAAGGTTATTTTTCTTGAAGAAGATCAATTAACTTTCAATATTGTTTATTGACACCGTCTTTCCAAAGGATGAGTCTACAGAAGACACAAAAAAGTTACAAAATCATATTCGAAGGAAGTAAATGTCCTTTAACATTTTACTAAGCCTCTGAATCTTTTTTAAGTACATTATCCTTTTCATTTCCTAGGCCTTTTAGACCCTTCTCTAGACTACTCAAGTCTAATTTTACAGTCCACAGTCATAGGTCCTATTTTAATTCTTTTAGAAATAGGATCTTGGACTTTGACTAGATACCCCCACACTTTGATATTTCAAGTTGGATTTCCTTTCTTTCCATTTCTCATATGGAAAAGATTGTATTCTGATCAAACAAAATCACTTTCTTTCTAAAAGGACAAATTTTTTGTTGATCCCTTTTGCAGTAAGGATAGTTCCTCCACACAAGTTTTGTGTAAACACGAACCTATAAATAATGCATCCATCATTTCTTTCAACGTTCGATTTTTCATTAGATTGAGGTGAATATGGCAGTAGTTTGATATTTCACTTTCCAAACATATTTCTGCACAATGAGATTTATACTCTCCATTCTTATCACTTCTTATATATTTTTTCACACTGATTTTCAACTTCGATATTACATTGTCTAGACATTTCTATTGCTTCATCCTTACCATTTAGCAAATAGACATAGTCATTTCTAATGCAATTCTCAATAAAAGTAACAAATACTTTTTCCACCATGAGATGGTGTTAACTTCATATCATAAATGTCAGTGTGAATCAATTCTAAGGGATTAGAATTCTTTTCAACAGATTTATAAGAATGCTCAACATACTTAGATTCCACAAAAACTTGACATTTTTATTTATTGCACTCGAAGTTAGGCAAAACTTCTAAGTTGATCAGTTTTTCTTACAAGGTTTTGTAATTGATATGCCCCAAGTGTTCATGTCACAAACATTGACTCAAGCAAGTAAGAACAAATAAAAACATTGAGTTTGAAAAGCTCTTCGCGAGGTAGCTTTTTCCTCACTAATATTTTGTTCTATTTCTTACAATTTTGTGTGATACAAACATTGTTTAGATTGTCAAACATCCTTTTCAGAAGGACATTTCCATAACTTTCAATGTGATTGTTATAGAACTACCTATGAACAAAGTTTCATCGGGTTCAATAAAGACAATATAGTCCAACTGTTATTTTTACAAAAACATAACAATGACTATTCACCAATATTCATGTCTATGCAAATACTTTTATTATAATAGACATATCTTTCATGAAAATCACAACATTTTAAGTGATTTTTTTTTTCATAAAAGAACACAATTATTTTGAACAAGTATATATATAATTTGGATGTTTCATACTAGTCACACTATATACTAGTAATAGAGAAACTCAACAACCACAATACCAAATATACTCCAAGAATTTTGTGGGTATAACATAATACAAATGTATCATTGAATTTCATATCTTTTGTCTCAAACTTAAATTAGACACCAAGTCTAATCATAAGCAAATAACCCCCACATTTCAAATGTGATCTCAAAAATATTTTTCAAGTATTTGAAAATAGTTTTTCCACATATTTTAATGTTGGAAACATTATTCTACGAAAGAATAATAGTGTTGCAATTCTCTTTGACAATGTTTACACAACGTCAAAATTCATTCCATAGAGACACAAAATCACAAATTCTAAGTCACTGATATTTTTCCTCTATCATAAATAGACATGCCACTTAATATTTTAAATATTAACAATAAGGACAAAACAAAATTGTACAATTTTTTCTATGTTACATTGAAGTTTATAGAAAAAACAAAAGTACAACACTGACTTATTATGTGAAGTTTTCATATTCTTCAAACTATTGCAGAGTCCAATTTATCCAGAGTATAAAACCACAAAAGTTTTTAGTCTACAAAAATCAGACACACTAACATTTCTCATAGAGTACAAAACTACAAAAACTTTTTTTTTTCACCACAGAATAACACATATTCTTTATCACATAGAAATGTTTTTTCTTATCAAATAGTCTTCCAACTATAACAATTTGACATACTATTTTATCAAACAAAAATAATATGCATCTCTCATTTTTGCAAACTAAAGAATTTTAAAAGCAACAATATCTGCGAAGTAAAAATTCATCCACAACATATGGTTTGCAAATCTTTTTCCAAAATACACATAATAAAAAAATAAAAAATCAAAGATGATTACTCTTAGAAACTATTTTCCTCTGATAATTTAATAAGAAGGTTATCTGGTAATCTTTAAACTGAATACCATAAAAATTTTTTTGTTACATTCTCACTTGACTTTGCTAAAACAAGCAACGAATTATGGAGAAGTAATGCATTTATCTTCTCTTCTACTTCCATGATCAGATTCTCTCAATCAGTAGAATACAAAAAAATACTAACAGTATAATAATTTCCTTAAGATTGTTGTTCATCTTGTATTCCAAACATACTTAGAACAAAACTTTGAACATCTTTGTAAGAAAACAAAGTTTAAGAACATTTTCACAACTAGAAAATTAAAACTAGTAGCGAAACTAGAATCAGAAATAGATTTTAAAAAAAATATACGAAATATTTTTCTTAAAGAAGAATTGTTGTTAATATGTGTCTAAAGAATCTTACTGATTCCAACAAACTTTGCAGAAACACGAAGTTACCAAGTTTAATGAACCAGTGAAGAACAAAAGAATAGAAGAACTGAAATTAATTCACAAATCTAAAGTTTGTAAAACACGTACCAGAATCTGAAAAATTTTTAATAGGAAAAAGATCAAGTCCACTGAATTCACAGTGTCCCCTTAAGGAAATTATTCCCCTCTAGTATCCGAGGTTTGATTTGGAATATGACCTCCCAGGGTAAAATGATCTCAATCACCAGAGTATAGATACCAAAAACTCCGGTGTCAGCGAACCACTCAACGACAGTAAAGTACACTTAGAATACTAGATTTAGTAGTTGAAGAAGAAGTCCAGAAATTATATATTAAAATTAGAGGAAATCTCTCAATTTATAGAAAACAAAGGGTAGTGCGAAAAGATTCTTATTGTGCCTTACCGGAAAGTCACAAACCTTTGGAAAAGTCACAATCTTTCGGAAAGGTCGTAACCTTTCATAAAAGTCACAACTTTTCATAAAATTCGCAACTTTTCACAAAAATTACAATTTTTCATAAAAGTCACAACTTTTCATTAAAGTCGCAACCTTTCATAAAAGTCACAACTCTTTATTTTCCATTCACACCTTTTTAAAATCCAGCAATTACTATATTTATCAATCGACTACTACACGATAGCAAAAAAATTTAGGGCCAGCTATAGGAGAGAGCTGAGCTTTAGAAAACTTGAAACATAAGAATAACAAGTTCGTTCACCCTAAAAAAACAGTTCATTCACAGTACTTTTACCAAAATCATAGCAGAATCTAATGTACAACAAAAATCGAAAAAAGTAAAAAAGCAGCAGCATACGTACCCAAAACTCAAGTTTTGATATGACTAATTGTAGATCCTATTGAAGGCACAATGATTGAAACTACTGAAAAGTACAAGAAAAAATGAATATCAGTAACAAACTCAAATGAAAAAAAGAAGGAAAATTTAACACACCCATAGCAAATTTGGTCAACTAAAGATAAAATTG
Organism: Solanum corneliomulleri; assembly: GCA_027704805.1. NCBI lineage: Eukaryota > Viridiplantae > Streptophyta > Magnoliopsida > Solanales > Solanaceae > Solanum > Solanum corneliomulleri. The sequence goes on from JAKWIY010000522.1 coordinate 33,523, forward strand.
GGGAATATTTTCTAATGCAATTTCAAATTTGTGTAAAATAGAAAGATAAAAAAAATCAAAGAAAGATAGAAGCTTACCTAGAATGAATGCTTGAGAAAGGAGAGACATTTTGTGAGCAAGCTATGAAGTAAAATCTCAAAGTTGAAGTAAAGACACAGTTGTACATTAAAGAAACAGGAACATGACACATAACTATATCTGATTACTAAAAAGACAAAAACACCCTTACATGTGATGAAACAGACATGTTGAACAAGCCTTTTCTAATATTGTAATGACCTGTTTAGTCGTTTTGAGCAGCAGATTTTATTTCTGGAAAAATGGCAGAGATGACGGATCCAACGACGGACCGTCATGGGCACGACAGACCGTCGAGGGGGTCTCGTTCCAAAATACTTAGAATTCTGAAATTTGGGTACTGAAATCGACTCTCTGAACTTCGTAACGGAATGACAGGACGGACCATCGTGGGCACGACGGACCGTCACAGACACTTCAAGGAAATTGAGTCTCTGAACTGTGTGACGGACTTGCAGGACGGACCGTCGCAGGCACGACGGACCATCATAGGTTGCGTAATCCCAGGCTGGGTCGGATTTCTGTAAATTTTAAGGGGCGTTTTGGACTATTCCTGCTTAATTATAATGTTAATAGTTTAATTACTTGGGGTTAAAAGAGATAACCTTGAGTTAATTAGTGGTTCCTATTGCTATCCTTTAACATTAATTATATGCTAATTAGGGTAAAAGAAAGAGGTTTTGAATAAGAAAAAAAAGAAGAACAAAGAAAGAGAGAGAGAGGATCGATCGAGAGAGAAAGAGATACGAACGAAGAGGACAACACAAGCTTTGGGGAATTTGCTTGCTTGATCACGAATCTTCGATGGAGGTAGGTTATGGTTTTTATGCTATTCGTAGTAAACTCTTAATAGCGAATGATATGTATTGGTATTATTGTAAACCCTGCTATATGCTTAATTGTATGCTTTGTATAATGTGATATATAATGGTGATAAAATAAGCATGATGAAGTTATTGAATCATAAATCTTGAAGAACCCTAATCTCT